>JAODAL010008138.1:0-120105 GCA_025379985.1 Phyllomedusa bahiana | reverse complement strand
CCTTTTGTCAGCAGCAGTGTTCAGGGTGGGGTCGCTGTCAGTGCTGCAGCCTGTAGATCCCTGCAGCCTGAGCACAGCTTAGCCCTGACAGTCCCCCCCCCCTTTTAGGGGGGGCCACCGGCCCCCTTCCCTGGTCTGGTTTGCCCAGGTGACCCTCATGTAATTCCCCTCACCAGGCTTTCAATGGTTGGATTTCGCCGGGACCATGATTCTCCTCAGCCCAAAAACCCTTAAAAGGCCCCGGACGCAGCAAATTTGGGCCTTCAAATCAAAAATCGGGGATTCTTTTTCTAACCCCCCCCCTCTTGCAAAACTGGAAAAGGGGGCTAGGGGGCGGAGTCACAGACTGAATAACCCCTTCAAGTGCACGACGGGAACACTTTGTAAGGAGAGAAGAGGGTAATTTCAACCGAAAAGCACCGGGTTAACCACCTCTGAACCACATTGGACTTCAGGAAAAAAGGTGGAGGGCATATTTCCCCAGGGGGAAAGAGTTCTGGGAACCTTACCCAGCGCGACTTCAAAAGGGATCCCGCATAGGCCTCAACGCTGGCACAGCGCTTCAGATAGCGATCCCCTGACATCATTTGCCCAGCTGGTAAAGGGAGAAATCGTAAAAACGTTGTCCCCCCCCTGACTAATTCCCCTGAATTCCATAAAAACACGGGGTTTTATGTTTCTGAACCGGGGGCCCCCAAACCCACAGGGGCACCCCTCCTGAGAATAAATAAACTTTTCAATTTTTGGGACCGACCACATCCCCACCCTCAGGAGTACAATATTGGATTGCCGCCCGAGCTATGGAGTGGAGTCATTAGCCACAACCCGCAGCGAGTCAGATAGCGGTCTCCAAGGTAGGCCCAGACGTTTGCGAAATACGGCATCAACAAAATTAGAAGGCAGGATCCAGAATCCACAAATCACACTCCCAGAACCATACCACGACAAATATGAAATCTTTAACTGGTAGCAGCAATTTTTTAGATACAATAGTAAATATCTGCTCGCCTAGGTGATCTGTCGCTGCTGACCAACCCATGGCGTTGGAGTTAATTTATCAGACCTGGTCTTCCGTTTGAGCATTCCCGAATGCCGTGTCCCACCTTCGCCATCAGTACAAGCACAACCCCTGGATGCGACGAGTACGTCCTCCCCGGTCCCCCGATTTAGCCCACATTTACAGAAAAAGCCCCCACTAGGTCTCTTGGGCTCCAGGCTGGGGTTTAAATTGAAACAACGGGACTAAAGGGGTGACATGGTGGGACCACCGAGGGCAATCCTTTTCCTGCCGTCTCTCCCCTAAAACGTCTGTCCAGAAGAACGTCTAGTGCCATTAGCCTCATCTAAAGTACCAGGTTGTAGGGGTTAGCCACCAATTAAATCCTTCTCATGGTCTCAGCTAACCCTAATCTAACTGCATCTGAGAGCTGGGTCGTTCCACCCATTGGAACGCCCACGTACGAAATTCAGCCCCAAAACTCCCCACAGCTCTTCCTTACGCCTGCCTCAAGTGGTCAGCTGAGCCTCAGCCACAGTTCCCTATCTGGTGTCATTAAAAAAAAATACCTCCTAAAGCGGCAAAGAAACCTGTCCACAGAAGGAAGTCAGGTGATATCAGGCGGCAATCCTAAAATGCCACTCCTGGGGGGACCCTTGCAGTGGGACATGACAGATTCCTCTACTCCCTTTGTTCTCATTCCCCGAGTTAGTGGTGCGGAGCCTAAATACAGACGACAACCCTCTCTAAATGCCACAAAGGCCTTTCCTGTTACCTGCAAACCTGTCAGGCAACTGATAGGGGGTTTCCACAGAGGGGAATGGTAATGCAGTACCCTCTGACTCTTGGCGGTAGCCTCCTTGTTGTTCTACCCTGAGCGCCAATCCTGGACTAGCTGGGTTAAGCTGTCCCTGCATCTGCTGCTACCAGACGCTGTCAGGGGTCCCTCAGTGAGGGTAAGTCTGCGAGATCTCACGCGGCTGTGTCGCCTGTGATAATGTCACGTCAAGGGAGGTACAGTGGAGCCCTGACTGGAACCCACCACTGGTCCCTGCCTACTTAACGTGCCGCCCAGGCGGCAGACGGCAACTGGGCTCACAGCTCCCTTCTCTGCGAAAGTGCCCGGGACGTGAGGAAAGTAGGAACAGTCAGACAGTTCGGGTCAATATCAAATAGGAACAGCCAAAGCCACAAGTTCAGAACCAGAGGGATGAACGTAAACAAGCCGAGGTCAAACACAACGGGAGCGAGGTACCAAAATCAGGAGATCAAGCCGGGTTTCAGGAGAACCAAGCCGAGGCTCAGTTATAACGGAGTAGTAGCAAACCACAGTAACAAGTATCAAGGTAGCCCGGAATATCACGAGGCGCTGCACTCAGCCTTCAGGACGTATCGAATAGGATTCCTTGGATACCGCCCCTGTAGCTTGCATTGGACGGCCTCCGGTCCTCCCATTGGCTGGTCGCAACATGCCCCCTGTCAGGAGTGGCTGGGCCTCTGTCACTCACAGACCTGTCAGCAGCATGTGTATCAGGGTGGGGTCGCTGATCAGCTGCTGCAGCCTGTAGATCCCTGCAGTCTGAGCACAGCTTAGCCCTGACACCTTACCTTCCGAGCTACAGCACAGCCATGTCTTTGTTCGACTTAAAACACTCCGTCCGCCCGTTCCCTTAGACTACAATACACACAGGAGAAGCGACATATCTGGTGTTTGGATGAAGGTCCCGACTGGCCGAAAACGTTATAATTTTCGGTCGGTCCGCTTATGTTAATCTGTCTAGAATTAATTTGGAGAATAAAGATCATAAATTTATTATATTGTGTGCAGGTATATACATAGTAGAAACTAAAGTGTCAGACCATGGCAATCATAGGGGTAATATGGCCTGGTATGGAAGCTTCTTCCATCCCTACCATGGTCAGAAGCTGCTCAAGGATTAAAGCAGTTAGGTACAATTCTGTACTTAGAACAGTTTTTTTGTGCAATGACCCTTCTCTACTGCAGCAAAAGGTATTGCTGCATACTTGGGACATGCATCGTCTGACATTTTAAGATAGTGATCAGTCACTGAAAATTTAATTTTCTGACTTAGACTTGTATATAACTAATGAAACTAGTTGCTTTACAGCACAGTCACCTTATTTACAGAAAGTTGCTCTCTCTGCTCTATAACAACATCTTTACTGATCTAAATCTTTGCTCTAGGGGGGGAAATGCCTGGTAACATCTCTGTTAAAGGCCATGATAAAGTAAATCCCCAACTTTGTATTTGTCCATACAGCTTTCTCAACTGCATGCTGAACTGGTAACCTGTCCAGCATAATATTTCAAGATTTTGAGACAACACTGAATGCTCTGTGAACACTAAAGTAGACTCATACAGCAAACAGAAAGCTCTCTAAATGTAGTTCAATCCTATTTTCTCTATCATTAACTATTTTTTTTATCTAGAGTATCTTGAGGTAAGATGACAAAAAATTGTCTACTGTTTAATTTGTTGATCTACCTCTGTGTGTTCACTTTGTGAACATTGAAGTGCTATTTACAGTTAAAAGCATTTCAGATTGTTTACTGCATGTCCTGACCAATGTGGGAGGAAGTGACAGCAATTACATCAATTCCGAGTATAAAGTGTCTCTTATTCAGAAATAAATAAGAATATTCTTTACCTTGGTGAATCTCAATTAAGCTGATTTCAAATACATGAATACAGCTTTTGTAAACTACAGATGAGATGTAGCATGGACAACAACACATACAATATTATGATATCAGACTTCCTGCAGTGAAAAGGATATGAAAGGTAAATTTTCTGAAAGAGAAAAAATACATAAACATCTCCATCCTTCTACAGTACCCTGAAAGGCACCATCTTAGTGTTATACTAGAGGCTTTTTGTTTCATAAAATCTTAAATAGAAGTCTTTGAAATATATCCTGCTTTCAAGTTGCTAAAATTTCTATCTGGCTCTTTCTTTGTTACATTTGTTTTTGGAAAATTGGTGCCAACTAATATGCTCATTGTTATAGCTCCCACAGTAGTTGTCAACCAACTTTCCCAAACTGCTGAACTTCATCACTTGCTCTTGTCAAACCTTGCAAATTGTTCTCTTCTTTTCCATCCCATAGGTTTTACAATTTCCATGGTGTCTCATTTTCTACCTAAATTTGTATGAGTTCCCAGAATATATTTTTTGTGCCTACAATAGTTTCAGGGATGTCATCCTTAAAGAGGTTTTCTCATCACAAGCTTCGCAGACTTTAGCTGTTTCTGTCTCTTACAGCTTCAAATCCAGGGGCGGGTCTCTCTTCCCAGTGGGTGTGTCTTCCTTCACTGAAGACCTTCACTGGTGACATCATCATTCTGTGTGAGCAGTGAAAGGGGGAGGATGTCCCAGCTCTGCACACCTCCTGCAGTGGTCAGTTCTCATGCCTGGAGAGCTGCCACCTCCCTCCACAAGCTCCTTGTATCCAGAACACCTGTATTGGTGTAAGCAGTTATATATATAGCCTAAACTGGTGAAACAAATGTGAGGAATACACTCTGCTCTCCCCTCTGTTATCAGGCAGATAGAGGGGGAACAGAGTGTACAAGGCTGTGTTATATGAGGGGACAGTGAACCTAGCAGCTATAGACTCAGTAGTTGCCCAGATGAACATAGAGTGGAGCTCAGACAGTCTTTATTATACAGACACATCCTTCACAGGCAGCTAGATTCACTTTCATTTTCCACAGCTCAGAGGGGAGTAAGCACAGAGTGCAGGCAGTCAATCACAGCACAGAGGGCGTATCCCATGCAGGGGGACGTGTTTTACCAGGGCTGAACTAAATATCAAACAGCCAATCATAGCAAAGGGGGTGTGGCCCGATCTCAGGCTGCTGATTTAGCTCTAGACACGTACAGAATTCGAGCTTTATACCTGCTATACTAAATGATTTAGGTAATGCAAACCAATTGCAAAAGTATTTATTTTTACTGTCTTCATCATTGCAGATAGGATTTTTGTAGCGAGAAAACTCTTTTAAATAAAAAATAGTGCAATTACTCTCCACCTACAAGCTCTGAGACAACTGAAAATTAGAGACAGAGCCTGCAGAGTACTATTAAATGACTCAAAAGATAGAAAAGAGAAGGCTAACATTCTTTAATAGTTATGTATTATAAATTGTGTGTTCTAATTATTTAGAATGACTGATTATTGACTCCAATTGTGAGAAATGTTGTGTTCCAAGTTACTGGGTAATAAGCAGAATAAAGATAGACCTTTGTAAGGAGTAGTAAATATACTTGGGTTGGGAAACCACGGTAAAAGGTGGCCTTGTTATGGCAGGGGAAGCGTTAGGCCCTGTTCACACGGCGGATTGGGGCGCAGTTCTGGCCGCGGGTTCCGACGCGGTTTCCGCGGCCAAAACTGAGCCCAAATCGCGCCTAGTTTATTAACATGGTTTCCTATTGGAAACCGCGTTAATATTCACATGCCGCGGGTTTGGCCGCAGCTTCGGGGCCGCGGCCGAACCCGCGCATGTGGAGAACTCTCCTGTCAATTCTTGACAGGGAGTGCTTTGCGCGGCAGCTATTAATTTGCATGGGGGTAAACCCTCGGCGCAAGCCGCACCCCAAACCACGCCCCACCCACGCCGAGACCACGCCCAGCGCCTGCGCCGCAAACCCACGTCGGGAGACGTGAGTTTGCGGCGAGGTTCGACGAGGCTTTGGCCGTGTGAACATGCCCTAAATGGTTCAGTTGTAGACAGGCAGTTAGGGCTTGTATGTGTGCAGTGTGACAGGAAAAACTGGTCAACCAATCAGAGAGCTCGAGGGGAGGAGCTGGGAAGAGAGATAAGAAGGGCCAGCCTGTCAGCAAGGGGGAAGCTGCAGAGTCAGTGTGGTGTGAGAGAAGACGACTGAGCAGAGAAGCGTGACCTTCAGAGGAGGGGTACTGGAGTGGCTATGAGAGGAGGCAGATACTTATGGCTATCATTTGGAAAGGCTAGTGAACCTTGGACTTTTATATAGTTTAGTTTGGAAAGCAGAAAATCTGGGGAATGCCGGAGAAAGGTCCCCACTCTAGAGTCAGTCAGTGTCCAGAAGAAAGGCACCGATCCGGGGAGCAGCTCGACAGGACACCTGAGCTATAATGGAGGAAACCACTGAGAACAGTCAGGAAGAGCAGTGAGGCGGGAAAGAGTAGGACCCCTCGTTAGCTGTGTGTGCAGATGCTGAAGCGGCTGGGTGCCATGACACAAGACCACACTTTATACTGCAGACAGTCATGGAAGGACAAGAGTAAAAGCCTCATAAATCCCTAAACAGTTGTCGTGTCAAGTCATTAACCGTCAAACCGCCACACGCCCAAATACTGCACCTCTCTCCGCAATACAAAAGAACTTCTAAGGGCAACAGATGGATGGTGTGCAGCCGTCGCTCCACCCTGTTTACACCTTTAAGAAAATTAGCTTGACTGCAAGAATTTATGACAATTACAGTTCTCTTTAATAACGAAGTGGAATAACCTCAAGTATGTGTCACATGCCAGCCTTGATTATTAATAATGGAGTATATACTTGAGACTAGACTTGCTTATTATTAAAGGGGTTGCCTCACTACAAGGATTGCTTTTTATGTTAAAGATCTTGCAAAAACAAGTCACTTACCAATATGTGTCCATTAACAGTGTCCTACCTATTGCTAGATATCCCCTCTTGTATGGGCTGCATCAGCTCCTCAGGTTACTATAGCTACAGACCTGTTTGATCTCTTCTGATAGGCTGTCAGCACTGGCTGTTATAGCTATAGACCTGGCTTCTACTGCAGTCTAGTGGAAGCCAGTAAACACGCCCCTGAATTCAAAATGAAACCAAGAAATCAGGACTGAGGTAAGATGAATCAATGTAGTGAGACAACCCCTTTAAATTGGCTTATACTTTAGGCTAGCTCTGATCATTTTCAAAGTGGTACATACTTATCATTGCCACTCTCCACCTCAGCATAGGACCCTTTATGACCCTGCAAGAAACTGACCCTTGAAGGAGCTATCAACCACAAAGTAGGGTGTTTGATGTGTGTCTGCACCTTGCTTCCTCTGCACTTGTATGACTTCTCAGCCATGTTTTCATATTCTATACAGCATGTTATAATAAGGGTGGTGGCCCATTTAAAGGGAACATGTTAAGTAGTTTATGCTGCCTTGACTGAGGGCAGCACAGACTAATGACAAACACGATATTTCCGGCGATCTATCACAATTATGGGGAATTTACCCATAAAAGCTGCCAGAGCTGCCAGAGGTGAGTTCACTTTGCTCATGAGCTGTTGTTAGCCCTGCCCACATCTGCTATCTCCACCCACCGATCATTCAGTGAGGGCAGCATAACCTATGTGGTGGGTTCTCTGATGTTCCCATCATTTTATGGCACAATATTGTGCTCTTTTTTATTTCTGGAGAAATAAATGTAGCCACAAATTAGATCTCATGTAACATTTAGTTTAAGCAAAGGGCAATGCCTAACGCTTTTTGTCTTCACTAATACAAATAATTTTTTATTTTTCTATTTTTCTAGACATTTGTTTTCTAAAAACTTTACAATCAGTAAGAAACTCTATTTTATCGCAAAGTGAACATTTTTATACTTCAATTCAGAGGCACCTAGCTTCCAACCCATTGCTAAGGCTAATCAAGGATGATAACTTCATAATGTTCACCATTCTCAAGCTGTTAACAGTCTGATACTTGACTCCATATTTGTCTCAACATCAGCAATTTCATATTACTTTTCACCAGTTACTGTGTAAGCTCTGTCTTTTTATTGTAAGGAAAGGTAAGTTCTTCAAGTGCATCATACATTAGAGCAAGAACTCTAAAAAATGTTCTTTAAGGCCTCCAAGTAATAGGAAGTTCTCTAAACATTTTTAATAAAGCATAGGAACTACAGTGCCAAGCAGAATGGTAACAATGTTT
Source organism: Phyllomedusa bahiana (assembly GCA_025379985.1). Lineage (NCBI taxonomy): Eukaryota > Metazoa > Chordata > Amphibia > Anura > Hylidae > Phyllomedusa > Phyllomedusa bahiana. The sequence goes on along the minus strand of JAODAL010008138.1, from coordinate 112,148 downwards.
TGAACTTTTGACTTTCAGGCACCATATTTCACCATCCACTACAGCTTTTTACTTGAGACTAGAATTATTTTATAGACAATCATCTTAGCTATCTTACACATAAATCTGACTGGCAACTATTTAGCATATGCTTAGTTATGCATATACTTGTCCTGTAACTGCATTGTTACTGTTTTGCTCCTAGAAATCTAAAGTTAAAGTTTTAATATTTTGTTAGTATTTTGTAAATTCAGCTTTGACTTTCAACACTGCCTGACTCCTTATGGTCTCTCAATCAGATTCAAGCATGTCTCGACTGAAATCTGATCCCAGGTCTCTTCCACATGTTTCTAATGTTGGGGCATACTGGTCGACTCACTTGGGTATGAATACAACTTTTTCTTCAACTCTACCCACACAAGTTCGATTGGGTTGATGTCTGGAGACTGTGTCATTGAACCATTTCTTTGCCAGTCTTTACATATGCTTTGTCGTTTTCCTGCTGGAAAAATATGTCCTCCTTTTAATACCCACAGCACTTGAGTGTTCGAAGCAACTCATCTTGCAATATACTCACAGATAGCTCAGCATTGAGACCACCATCAATTTTTGTCAGGTATCCAATGCCTTTGGCTGTGAGACAACCCCATATTATCAGGCTTCCTCCACCGAACTTGACAGTTCTTTTAATTTCTCGATACATTAGCCCTCTTTTCCCTTGATTCTTCCAGACCCATTTGTACCCATCAGAGCCCAGTCTATTGATTTTCATCTCAAATTACCCATTTCTAATCTTCTACTGTCCACTTTTCATACTTTTTGGTAAACTTGAGCCAACGCTTCTTATGACGATACTGAAGTTGAGGCTTCTTTTTTTAGGCCACCATTCCAGACTTGTGTAGTGCGCATTTGGACATCTGTGATCTCACTATTATAAAGCATATTAGTTACCTCCACAGCTGTGTTTGTCATGCCAGAACTGATAGGCCGTGTTCACACGGCTTATTCCCGACGGATTTGTGAGCCGTATTGAGCTCACAAAACCGGCGTGAATAAGGGGCGGGACGGAGGCGGGGCAGGAGTGCAGCGGGGGCGCCGCTCCCCGGCCCATAGACAATGCATTATCTACGGCGCGTACGCGCCGTAAATAATGTGCATGTCACTTTCTCCCCCCGCGGCGGATTCGCCGAGCGGGGAGGAGCGACGGATTCCACTGTTCTCTATGAGAGCAGTGGATTACCGTAATTGCTGCCACGGATTGGCGCCGTACTGCAGCGCAAATCCGGCGCGCAGTACGGCGCCAATCCGCGGCAGAATAAGCCGTGTGAACGAGGCCATAGACTTGTGATACAACGACTTGTTGACTCCAATGTTTTGCCTGGATGTCGACCTCTTGGCATTGTAATGAATGTACGAACGGCATTTCATATTCGTCCTGTAGTCATGACACTCCTGTAATGGCACTCCTGTAATGGCAATATCCTTGGCCAAGAGACCGCTATCGATGAGTTGGATGATGTGGTTTCTCTTTTTTTGGGAATTTTTTTTTGATGGCTGCTCCTCAATTCGAACCAGTGACCTTTCATTTGGGAGTCAACCTAATAACACACTAAGATATTAAGGAAAGTGAGAACAGGTTGAAATTTGTAGTAACAAGAAGAAAAAGATTGTCCCATCACCAGGAGCAAAACAGTAACAATACAGTTACACTACAAGGGTCTGCATAACAAATCATATGCTAAATAGTTGCAAGTCAAATTAATGCATGAGATAGCCAAGATGATTGCCTATAAAATGATGATAGACAATCGTGTTCAGAGCTGTAGTGGATAGTGATATATGGAGCCTGAAAGATAAACGTTCAAAACATTCTTACTCTTTTGCTTGGCACTGCACTTCATACATATTTTCCTAAAACTGTTCAGAACCCCTTATACAGTATGTCTAAAATATGACCAACTATTTGTAACTGAACACCTAAAAAAGCAACATTTGTTCCTAAATAGGTGTTTCCACATAGACTTTGATGGCATATCGCTAGGACCCACACCTATCTCAGGAACGGAGCCCCGAAAGTTACAGAGCAAAATTAAGAGCCGGTCACACTTGCACATAGTTCTCAATTCTGTTCTATCAGAAGGCAAAGTAGTTATTGGATCACAAATAGTTCTCCAATAATCTGATCAGGCACTGTTGATCAGATCAACGTTTTCCCGACGTCAAAGCAAAGTTCTCATTGCATAGATAAAATGGGTTTCTTTATTTTTTCAAACAAAAATAAAGAAATCTGTTTGAAGAAATAAAGAAACCTACACAATCAGACCTATGCTTTGACTCTTGGAAAATGTCGATCGGATCAGCAGTGCCTGATTAGATTATTGGAGAACTATTTGCGATCCGATAACTTCTTTGTTTTCTGATAATTAACTCACTCCATGTGGAAATTAGAGTGGAGGGTGTGAGGAGTCAGAAGTGGTCAGAAGTCGAATTGGCAACTGCAAACAAGGGGTGAGTTGTGCCGACCTGGTACAAAACATAAAGAGAAAGCAGATTGTGAATATATTTTGCCTTATTACAATAAAAGCAGAACAAAAATGTATTACACTAAGGAACGCTCGTTTTCTCTTTTTTTCTTGTTTTATACCATTCTTATCTATGAGAGTTCCCAGTACAGGTTAACGCTGTGTTCAGCTGTATTCGGAAGTCCCTTAGATCAGAATGGAGAGTTGTGTCCAAACACGACCACTCTGCTCTGATCTTTCAGGGGCTTATTCCTGAGATAGGTGTGGGGCCCTCGGGGACCCACACCTATCAAACTATGATGGCATATCCTTGTAGTATTCCATCAAAGCCTATAGTAGGAACACCACTTTAACTCATTTGTGTTGTTGAGATTTATTGCAAATAGCATCTATACTTTCCATAAACGCATAAAATGGTTTACTGCACTCATCTCTATAATGGTGTCATGAACGGTCAACTCCAGTCTGTGATTTACAATGTCCAAAAATATTTGTCACACCCTTTCACTAAGTTAAGAGATCCACAAGTAACCACAGCTTCATATAGGTTCCCCAAACCTATGAAAACATATAGGGCGACATGTATCTTGTGCCAAAAAACTGTTGACGCCCTATTCTCTATATAAATGAACTGTGATACATCAAAACTAGGCGCATTATCTGCCAGGCACGATACAATAGAATGGTAGCAATGATATGCTATGCGCCTAAGTTATGCTATGCACCTAGATAGGCACATAAATTTTACTATGCAAGGTATACCACATGCCAGATTTTTGACAGGTTGTTTAATTCAAGCGCACTATACACTCATTTTATGTGCCTTAAAACTGTCGTGACGGTGCCTCTTATCTGACATGTTGCCCATAGTCTTAATTTTGGAAGGAAAGCCGCATAAGTAACGATGTAAAAAACTTTCTTCAGCCAGTGTATATCCAATGGAGTTTTACTTATTTTTTAAACTTTCATCTATACAAATTTTTTTCACATCACAATGGCATTGTAAATACAAAATAATTCATAGAAAAATATGTGATCTATCTGTTGAGATTCGTACACAAGTAAGGGTCCCGTAGTAGTGTTGAGTGATTATTATCGACAAAGTTGAAATCGGCGCAGTGTTGATGTTAATCGAAATTTTTAGATCATGCGATAATTTAGGTTAAAATCTGGCATCATCTATTAATATCGTGCCATTTTCGGCACTTCCTGTCATTTTGGGGGCCAGCAAATCAGCTTACAGAATAGAGCAGGGTGAGATGTGTGTTGCGACATCATGACTGGATGTGTATGGTTGCGATTGGCGGGAAAAAACACATGACCCCCGTTTTACATAGAACAGCCCTTCCTGTTCATGATCAGTGTCTCTCAGCGTCTCATAGCAGTAGGACGTGCGCTCTGCCTGTGTCCAAACAGCTCAGCAAAATTTAATTCTTTTCTTCACAAGAAAGCTCTACTGTTAGCTGTGATCCTTACAACTTAGTTAGATCGGGTTTGGGAAGATTTTATGTAGTTAGGTAGAGAATTTTAAAAGGAGCATCTACTGCTGTAAAGTCAGGGGGGGAGCGGGCCCCGCGGGCGAAACACAGACAAGCCTAAAAAGGGAATACTGGATAACTTTTCACCAGACTTAGTGTAGACATTGCACTGCAATAGCTTTATTATTAACAGTTTTCTATTGAAATATTTCCTGGATATTGGGCGGCCTGAACTTATATTAGGATACACATCTTTTCTAGTAAGGTGTTCTTTTTCAATTTTGCCCATTTCAGCTTTGTTGATATAGCCACCTTGCAGTTAAATTAGAATCCAGCAATTTTGTAGTCAGCACAGGTTGATAGGTGCTAAAAATACCTTTTATTATCCGAATACATTACAGATACGTGTTTTTTCATTTTTTGACACTACAGCCTTTGTTCATTGAGGCAACTTGCACGTAAATGTGAATACAGCAATTTTGTAGTCACCACGGGTTTGAATTGATAGGTGCCAAAAAATACCTTTTATTATCCGAATAACATTACAGATACGTGTTTTTTCACTTTGGGGCCCGCACTACAGCTTTTGTTCATTGAGGCACCTTGCACTTAAATGTAAATACAGCAATTTTTTAGTCACCACAGGTGAATTAATAGGTGCCAAAAAATACCTTTTATTATCCGAATGCATTACAGATACGTGTTTTTTCACTTTGACGCAGGCCAGCTTTGTTGATAGATCTACTTTGCAGTTAAATTTGAATAAAAGCAATTTTGTAGTCAACACAGGTGAATGAAAGGTGCCAAAAATCCCTTTTTAATATCCGTAATACATTTCAACAGGTGTTTTTTTCACTTTTGGTCAGTCAAGCTTTGTTGATAATCACTTTGCAGTTAAATTTTTAAATACAGCAATTTTTTTTGATTTGAGGATTGAGAATAGCTGTGATTTGGCCGTCTTTTAATAAGAGACTTTCCAAAACTTTTCCCAAATACCTTCTCAAATTTTTATATTTCTAAAACATGGACCAAAATTCAGGTGGTAACGAGCAAAGACGGGGTAGGACATGGGGGTAAGGTACGAGAGAAGCTGCTCCTTCCAGTGCTTGCGACAACACGCATGCCAGGGGAAATCGCAGTTGCAGACCGTCGGGCCCCTGTCATCGCTGGGTCAGGGCCCTGTGAATCTCAGTAACGAACAGCGTCGCCAATCTTTTCCTTCAGGATTAATGCAACCTGCATCCAGCATTCTTACCTCCTCATCCTCCCAGTCACGGCCACAAATGTCGTCATCAGCATCATCAGCTTTCCGCCCAACGTGAAGCAGACCAAAGGTCAACTCGTGTACCCACCACGGTGGATCATCCGTTTTCTGAGGGCCTCTTTGATGACAAATGCGATTGGGGTCAGAAGGCATTTTAAAAGATCAAGAGCCAAAGAGGATGATTTTCTCTGCTCTGACGCCCAGTTACTGATGCCATCAGAGGAGGAAAAGGAAGCCGGCAATCGGCAAAATCCCGGCGGTCGGCAACCCTTGCATCCCTCTTGCTTGTAGCCCGCAGCTCCTGGATGCAGAATGTAAGGACACGAAGTCACCTGTGTTGATGATGATGAGACGACATTGCGGATCCAACGTGGTCTTTTCAGCAGAAATTGCTTGCGAGCGCTTCATCACTGGACGAAGAGGAAGACGAAGGGTAATGTCAGTACGGGTTCCGCCTCAAAAAGGGAGAGGCGGTCGCAGAAGTCCGCTGATAAATTCCGCCAGCCACGGTCAGCGCAAACCCCGCTCCTCCCCTTATCGCCGTCAAAAAGGTCCAGACTTCCAATTTCTGGGCCTTCTTTGAGCAAGCCTCTGATTCACCCAGCGATGTCATATGCCGCCTTTCCCGGGAAACGCATAGTAGAGGCAAGAACCTTAAGTGGTTAACCACCACCAACATTGTCTAGTCACATGCAGCGAATGCATGAGTTGAAATGGAGGCAACACTTGGCCAAAAAAGGCCAGAACGGGGGCGGCCCCCACCAACCACTGTCACCCCCTGTCTCCGCCTCCTCCTCCTCCGCCACCACAAGCGTTCCTCAGCTGCCCATGTCTCCAGAGTCATGATCAGGGAACACCTCCGCTTCAGCCCCACCGTCGCCCGAGTACCACCCAGCACCACCAGGACCCATCCTACTACCCCTTCTCCTCCCACCAGTTTGTTGACCTGCACACCGTACAGCGGCCAGTCTAGCAGCCAGCCTTCTGTCTTCCAGGTTTGGGAGAAAGAAGAAACACTTTAAACCCAAACCATCCCAAAGCCAAAAGCCTGAATGTCGGCATTGCCCAGGCTTTTGGCCTTGGAAATGTTGCCTTTCCGTCTGGGGGACACAGATGGGTTCCGGCCAAAATCATGGGCCCTTGCCTGCCCCCAATCCCAATGCCCGAGCAGCATTTCTTTGCCAAAAAAGCCGTCCCTGCCCTGGCCAGCCACGGGTCATCTAAAATTTCCAAGCGCGTTGTCTGCATCTGTGGCCGGAAAAGTCCATCTAAACCACCGACACAGGGACTAGTAAGCACGGCCAAGGCCGCAAAATTCTCTGTGACAGCTCACTGGGTGAGCTGGTGGATGTCTCTGGGGGTGACGGTGGCTCTAAAGGCCCTCGGCGCACCGCGCTTCAAAACCGCGGGGATGGTGCAGGGTTCTTTCCCCCAAGGTCCTCTGGTGGCATCACGTGCCCAGAGAAACCAGCCGTGTTGAAATTAATCTGTTTTGGGGAGACCTCCACACACAGGTCAGGAGCTGTGGACGGATCTCCGCAATGTGACCGGGCGCTGGCTGGGTCCCAAGGGAACCTGTGCCAGGCAAGGTGGTGGCGATAACGGCGAAATCTGCTGGCCGCCCTTAAGATCGGTAGGCTGGAGCACATCCCTTCCCTGGCACATGGTCATGAAACCTTCTCGATCAAAAATTTCTAAGAGCAAACCGGTCTGGACTGCCTGCTGAGGAAGGCTCGAAGTCTAAGTTCGCACTTCCGCCGTTCGCAACCCTGCTTCGTCCCCCTGGCTGCGTTGAAAGCGTCAGCTCGGCCTCCCCATCAACCGTCTCATTGGTTACGTGGGAACACGGGTGAATTTAACCCTCCCATGCTCCACGATTGTGGGAGTAGCGCAATGCCATACGCATACGAAGTGACACATGGCCCGACAACAGCGGTGCGGACCTCGGGGTGTTGAGCCACCGAGAGTGGAGGCAGGTGAAAGAGCACTGCACCATCCTTTCCAGTTTTTTAAGAAGGCCACCAAATGGTCAGTGCGACAAAGCCCTTTTCAGCATGAGCCCTTGTGGTGATCTTAGTTCTGGAACGATCGTTGGACACTCTGAAACAACAGGTCCCGCCAAACGACGGAAGAGGAGACGGACACAGATGCGGACACGGAGCCTTTCTCTCCGTCAAATCCCCCAAGGCCCGACAGTTTTCACAATTTCATCGGTCTTTATAAGGCAGTGGGTTTTGGTCCAGGACTAGTGCAAGGTGGCGCATCAGCTCTCAAGGTGCATCATCTCAGGCAAGTCAGGGCTGTGTTGAAGCTGTGCCGGGGGAAGCGGAGGGAGGAGGAGGTATTCCTAGACACCGACGTTACCGACGTTTCCCTGCCTTGGAAAGAGGTTGGCGTGAATTTGAGCGGAGGAGAAGATGAGGAAATCAGTTTGCTAGTACCCCTCGACCCAGAAAGGGTTGGGAAATCAAGGCTCCATCCCCCACATAGTGCTTGGATGCTCCCTTTCCTCCAACATGAATTCTCGCATTAAGGCCATCAAAATGAACAACAGTTACTGGGTGGCCACCCTCCTGGGTCCCTGGTACGAAAAAAAACTCAGCAAATTTTTCCCTTCCACCCACCCAAATAAAGAGTAAAATGCAGGAAATGGAGACCTTTCTGAAATTTATCAACGGAGACATCTGTTGCGTCTGCTTCACATTCCCCAAATGTTTACGGGGGGAACAACATCAGCGACGTGACAGCATAGAGTGCCAAATAGCCGTAGCGGCAGCAGCAGGCAAGGTGGCAGAAGCCTAAAGGGTGATCTCTGGCAATCTTTTTATTTTCCACCTCACCAACGCATGCAATGCAGGGGACACATCCACACACAGAAAACCAGCTTAAGATCATGGTGCATGACTATCTGCGTCTCAACAAAACCCATGTTTTTTTTATGTGTTCCGGACCCAATAGACTTCTGGGGACCAAAATGGAACGAATGGCCCGAGCTCGTTCGCCCGGGCCCTAGAGGTTTTTGTCCTGCCCACAGCCAGCGTCATATCTGAGCGACCTTCAGCAAAAGCTGGAGGATCATTACAGACAAACGCATCTGGCTTTCCACAGATAATGTGAATCGTTTGACTTTTTATCAAGATGAATCAGGCATGGATCTCTGATGATGTTGTGGCCCCAATTGCCGAGGTCACCGATTAGTTGCCGGTCTACTTCACATTCCTCTTCAAACAGAAATGGTCCTCTAGAAAACTTTATTTAAAATGATCATTTATTACTGCAATTGTTATTCTCTTTTCCCCAAAAGTTCATTTTGCTGGTTTTTCTGTGAGGAGACTGTAAAAGACAGCAAGGGTTTTATGACAACACCGTATTCCATTTACTCACTTTATCTTTAGAAGTTTTTTTTCATTTTCAATGGTTTTTGAGGTCATGTTGCTGTGAGATACAGCTATAATTATGGGCCTGTGAAACAGAAATGTGGGGTTTTTAAATGGCATTTCTCCCTCACAATTTTTAATAGTGGCTGAGAAGTCATATTTATAATTTTTGGGTCATGTTGCTGTGAGATACAGCAATAATCATGGTCCTTTTGGAACAAATGTGGCTTCTAAGTGGCATTTCTCCCTCACAATTTTTAAACAGTGGCTGAGAAGTCATTTTCATAATTTTTTGGGTCATGCTGCTTTGAAATGCAGCAATACTAAAAGGTCCTATTATAAAAAAAATGTTGTTTTCTAACAGACATTTGTTCTTCACAATTGTCCAAAGTGGCTCAAGGGTCATGCTTTGAATTTTTGGAGGCATTTTGCTGTGACATGCAGCTATACTACAGGTCCTATTATAAAAAATATTAGTTTCTAACAGACATTTGTTCTTCACAATTGTCCAAAGTGGCTCAAGGGTTATGCTTTGAATTTTTGGGGGCATTTTGCTGTGACATGCAGCTATACTACAGGTCCTATTATAAAAAAATGTTGTTTCTAACAGACATTTGTTCTTCACAATTGTCAAGAGTGGCTCAAGGGAAAGGTGCTGTCAAAACAGGAATAGGTAGGACACTGTTAATGGACACATATTGCAAAATGACTTGTTTTTTTTCAAGATCTTTAACATAGCTATCAATCCCTGTAAATTTAAAACAACCCATTTAATACAATTAAAAAAAGAGAAATAAAGACATGGTGGGATTCCATCCTATTTTAAAAATGTGTTTTCTAGAATTAAACTACTAAAAAACTTGCATGTACAAAATAGCTGGTAAAAAACTTCCTCTGAATTGTACAAGGGAGGTACAGGAAAACTTGACCAGATGTAAAGGGTTAATTCAGAGGACATGGAGTATGGCGCAAAGGGCAGAGAACATGGGACAGAGACAATTTCCTCCAGCACGTTGAGTAAAATGAGAAAAAGAATGCCAAGAAAAAGGGCACCTGGGGGAACAGGAGCGTTAACCACCAGTATTTCCAAGTGGAAGCTCAAATTTGGGCCGCACTCATACGGAGGGGCAAGCGCTACCCAGGACAGGGACAGTATATGTCCAGTGAAACTAAATGGTGGGTTTAAAGACTCCTTTTTCCGGCAAATTTTAATCTGGGGTCATGCAGGGTTTGGGCTCAAGCTGTGGCCCAGGACAGGTATAGTCAATGTCCATAAAACTAAAAAAGGTGATTCAAAGACTCCTTTTCCCGGCACTTTTTTAATTTGGGGTCAGACAGGTTTAATGGTCATACTGCGGTCCAGGACAGGGATAGTCAATGTCCAGTTTTAACTAAAATGGTGGTTCAAAAACTCCTTTTCCCGGCCTTTTTAATTTGAGGGTCAGACAGTTTTAATGGTCATACTGTGGGACAGAACAGGTATAGTCAATGTCCATTCAACTAAAATGGTGGTTGAAGACTCCTTTTTTCCGGCACTTTTTAATCTGGGGTCATGCAGGGTTTGGCTCATGCTGTGCATAGGACAGGATAGTCAATGTCCAGTGAAACTAAAATGGTGGTTCAAAGACTCCTTTTTCCGGGACTTTTTATATCTGGGGGTCATGCAGGTTTTGGCTCATGCTGCGTTCCAGGACAGGGATATTCAATGTCCAGTTCAAGTAAAATGATGGTTTTAAATCATACTGCCTTCGGCACTTTTAATTTTGTGGTCATGAAGGGTTTAAAGGGGCATGCTGTGGGGCAAGACAGGAATAGTGAATGGTCTGTGATTTTTTTCTGTGGCTTTTATAACCTAAGGTGTTTTCCTAAGAAGTACATGTATCCATTTGACTGTTTTTGGATGTTAATTTCCAGCTTCACCACCCTGTTTGGGTGTAAAATGAAGGTGTTGTTGCTCTACCATAGACTTTAATGGTCATCGATCATAATCTATCATCGACCATCGAATATCTTGTCGATGATGGTCGACTATCGACTATCGACCGATGTCGATGGTCAACGTAATCGCTCAACACTATCCAGTATAGTTTATTCAACATCTCCTGATTCCTGGAGTATGTCATCAAGTCCACTTATGGTGACATGTATGAACATTGGCGCTGACAGGCCAGTTCTAAATCACTTTAAAGAAATGTAGAATACTCCAGAATGTATGAACCTGTTCTTCTGCAGGTCATAAATATAGGTGCAATCTAGTGCCAATACGACAAGTTTGGCTCAGACAGACCAACTTTAACTTGTTCTGACTTGGTTTGACGTCAAAGAATCATAAATGTGTCTACTTCTATGAATGTGGTGCGACACCCCCAGAATGCCCCTAATCTTTGGTGCATTAAAAAGTGTCTTTAGCGCATTTCAAAGTTTGGAGTGTGACTGTTCATACATTCTTTTTGCCACAAAGTACACAAGAAAACTGGCACAGCCACGTTCATACATGTCACCCTTAATAAATTAAAGAAAGGCAAGTTCTTCAAGTGCATCATAAATTAGAGCAAGAACTCTAAAAAATGTTGTTTAAAGGGGTTGTCTCGCTACAAAGAATAGCTTTCAAATTGTAGGGAACACAAAATAAAGACATTTTCCAAATATATTGCTTTGTTCCTCTGTTTTCCCTAAGGAGATACAAGTGAATTTATGACCTCCCTGGCTATTTCAGTTCCCTCAGTAACTGACCTGTAAACAATTCTCCCCCTGCTGTTTGTTCAATGAGATAACAGTGAGTGATGTCATCACACAGGTCATGGCAGTGTCCATGCTGCTGAGCAGTAAACAGCTTGATTTATGTAAAATAAACAGAACTGTAATTAGGGCTTTTGTTTTGGGGATCAGATAAAGCCTTCTGAGAGCAGTTTGAAAAGCTTCTTAGCTAATCTGATCTAATTAGCAACTGAAAGCACTGAGCAAGGAGCTGTATGCACATGAGTCAGTCTGAACCAGGAAGTGACAGAGTATTTCATTCATGCATTCTGTGAAACTCTGTAGGGAGACAACTCCTTTAAGGCCTCCAAGTATTAGGAAGTTCTGTAAAATTTTTGAATAAAGCAAAGGAACTACAGAGCCATGCAGAAGGGTAACAATGTTTTGTACTTTTAATTTTCAGGCACCATATCTCACCACCCACTACAGCTTTTAACGTGAGACTAGAATTATTTTATAGACAATCATCTTTGCTATCTTTTGCATAAATTTGACTTGCAACTATTTAGAATATGCTTTGTTATGAATATTCTTGTCCTGTTACTGTTTTGCTCATAAAAATCTAAAGTTAAAGTTCTATTATTTTGTTAGCATTTTGTAAATCCACCTTTGACTTTCAACACTGCCTGAATCCTTCTGGGCTCTCAATCAGATTCAATCATGTCTCAACCAAACTCTGATCCCAGGTCTCTTCTACATGTTCCCAATGTTGCTGCATACTGGTCAACTCACTTGGGTATGAATACAACTTTTTCTTAAACTCTACCCACACAAGTTCGATTGTGTTGAGGTCTGGAGACTGTGTCATTGAACCTTTTCTTTGCCAGTCTTTACATATGCTTTGTCGTTTTCCTGCTGGAACACTATGTCCTACTTTTAATACCCATAGCACTTGAGTGTTCGAATTAACTTATCTTTCAGTATACTCACATATAGCATTGAGCATTGAGACCACCATCGATCCTTGTCAAGTATCCAATGCCTTTGGCTGTGAGACAACCCCATATTATCAGGTTTTCTCCACCGAACTTGACAGTTCCTTTAATTTCTCGATCCATTAGCCCTGTTCCCTTAATTCATCCAGACCCATTTGTACCCATCAGAGCCCGGTCTATTGACTTTCGTCTCATCGCTTCAAATTACCCGTTTCCAATCTTTCACTTTTCATACTTTTTTGTAAACTTGAGCCAACGCTTCTTATGACGATATTGAAGTTGAGGCTTCTTTTTTAGGCCACCATTCCAGACTTGTGTAATGCGCATTTGGACATCTGTGATCTCACTATTATGAAGCATACGAGCCACCTCCACAGCTGTTTTTGTCATGCCAGAACTGATAGATCTTGTAATGAATCAACTTGTTGACGCCAATATTTTGCCTGGATGTCCACCTCTTGACTTTGGAATGAATGGATGGACTTCATTTCATATTCTTCCAGCAGTCATGGTATTCCTATAATGCAGTTTAGCAATTTTCTTTGCCAAGAAACCACTATCGATGAGCTGGATGATGCGGTTTCTCTTTTCTTGGGAATTTTTTTTCATGGCTGCTCCTCAACCAGTGACCTTTCATTTGGGAATCAACCTAATAACACACTAAGATGTTAGGGAAAGTGAAAACAGGTTGTTATTTGTAGTAACAAGAAGAAAAAGATTGTCCCATCACCAGGAGCAAAACAGTAACAATGCAGTTACATTACAAGGGTCTGCATAACTAAGCATATGCTAAATAGTTGCAAGTCAAATTAATGTATGAGATAGCCAAGATGATTGTCTATAAAATGATGGTAGTCTCATGTTCAGAGCTGAAGTGGATAGTGATATATGGAGCCTGAAAGTTAAACGTTCAAAACATTCTTACTCTTTTGCTTGGCACTGCACTCTATACATATTTTCCTAAAACTGTTCAGAACCCCTTATACAGTATGTTTCCACATAGACTTTGATGGCATATCACTAGAATATGCCATCAAAGTCTGAAAGGTACAGACCCACACCTTCACTGGGACCCACACCCATCTCAGGAACGGGGCCCCGAAAGTTGCGGAGCAAAATTAAGAGCCGGTCACACTTGTACATAGTTCTCCATTCTGTTCTATCAGAAGACAAAGAAGTTATTAGAAGAAAAATAGTTCTCCAATAAACTGATCAGGCACTGTTGATCAGATCAACGTTTTTCCGAAGTCAAAGCAAAGTTCTCATTGCATAGATAAAACGGGTTTCTTTATTTTTTCAAACAAAAATAAAGAAATCTGTTTGAAGAAATAAAGAAACCTGTTTTAGCTACGCAATCAGACCTATGCTTTGACTCCGGGAAAATGTTGATCGGATCAGCAGTGCCTGATTAGATTATTGGAGAACTATTTGTGATCCGATAACTTCTTTGTTTTCTGATAATTAACTCACTCCATGTGGAACGTAGAGTGGAGGGCTTGAGGAGTCAGCAGTGGTCAGAAGTCGAATTGGCAACTGCAAACAAGGGGTGAGTTGTGCCGACCTGGTACAAAACATAAAGAGAAAGCAGATTGTGAATATATTCTGCCTTATTACGATAAAAGCAGAACAAAAATGTATTACAATAAGAAGCGCTCGTTTTCTCTTTTTTCTTGTTTTATACCATTCTTTTCTATGAGAGTTCCCAGTACAGGTTAACGCTGTGTTCAGCTGTATTCGAAAGTCCCATAGATCAGAATGGAGAGTTGTGTCCAAACACGACCACTCTGCTCTGATCTTTCAGAGGCTTATTCCTGAGATAGGTGCAGGGGCCCCTGGAACTCACACCTATCAGACTTTGATGGCATATCCTAATGGTATTCCATCAAAGCCTATAGTGGTAATGCCACTTTAACTCATTTGTGTTGTTGAGATTGATTGCAAATAGCATCTATACTTTCCATAAAAGCCATAAAATGGTTTACTGCACTCATCTCTATAATGGTGTCATGAACGGTCAGCTCCAGTCTGTGATTTACAATGTCCAAAAATATTTGTCACACCGTTTCACTAAGTTAAGAGATCCACAAGTAACCCACAGCTTCATATAGGTTCCCCAAACCTATGAAAACATATAGGGCGACATGTATTCTCTATATAAATGAACTGTAATACACCAAAACTAGGCACATTATATGCCAGGCACGACACATTAGAATGGTAGCAATGATATGCTATGCGCCTAAGTTATGCTATGCACCTAGATAGGCACATCAATTTTACTATGCAAGGTATACCACACGCCAGATTTTGGACAGGTTGTTTCATTCAAGCGCACTATACACTCATTTAATGTGCCTTAAAACTGCCGTGATGGTGCCTCTTATCTGACATAGTCTTAGGAAAGCATAAGTAACAATGTAAAAAACGTTCTTCAGCCAGTGTATATCCCATGGAGTTTTACTTATTTTATAAAAGTTCTTCTACACAAATTTGTTTCACATCACAATGGCATTGTTAATTCAAAAAGTTCATAGAAAAACCTGTTATCCATCTGTTGAGGTTCGGACACATGTAACAGTGCAGTATAGTTTATTCAACATCTCCAGCTTCCTGGAGTATGTCATCAAGTCCCCTTAGGGCGACATGTGTGAACTTTGGCACTGACAGGCCAGTTCTAAATAGCTTTAAGGTAGTGTAGACTGCGCCAGGATGTATGAACCTGTTCTTCTGCAGGTCATACATACAGGTGCATTGTAGTGTCAATACGACAAGTTTGGCTCAGACCACCTGTAACTTGGTCTGGCTGTTCTAACTGTTCTGCACCGAGGTTTGGCGTCAAAGAATCATAAAAGTGTCTACTTCTATGAATGTGGTGTGACACCCCCAGAATGCCCCTAAACTTTGGTGCATTAAAAAGTGTCTTTAGCGCATTACAAAGTTTGGAGTGTACCTGTTCATACATTCTTTTTGCCACAAAGTACACAAGAAAACTGACGCAGCCCCGTTCATACATGTTGCCCTTAATGTTTATGTCATGCAGAGACAAGCCTCATGTATGAGACCTGTCTAGCAGTAAGACTTTCTTTGTTACCCATAGCAACCAATCAAAGCTCCACTTTCATTCCATATAGAGCTCTGACAAAATGAAAGGGGCGCTCTGATTGGTTGCTATGGGCAACAAAGAAAGTCTTACCGCTAGACAGGTTTTATACATGTCCCCCAAGGTGTCTAACCTGCAGTTAGACACCTTGGGGGACATGTATGAATCCTGCCCCTAACAGGCCAGTTCTAAATAGATTTAAGTCAGTGTATAATGTGCCAGAATGTATGAACTTGTTCATCTGCAGGTCATACATACAGGCGCATTGTAGTGCCAATATGACAACTCCGGCTCAGGCAGACCACTTTTAACTTGGTCTGGCTGTTCTAAGTGATTTGCGCCTAAGTTTGGTGTAAAAAACTCATAGATGTGTCTAATTCTACTAATGTGTCCCAGAACGCCCCAAATCTTTGGCATATTACAAAGTGTCGTGCAGGCACCAATCACGCCAAAGTTTGGAGTGCAACTGTTTTTACATCTATAGAACAGGGCTACAACAGCCTTTTGACGACAGAAAACTGGCACAGCCTCGTTCATGCATGTCGCCCTAAGTGGACTTGATGACATACTCCAGGAATCAGGAGATGTTGAATAAACCATACTGGAGCCTTAACTGTGTAGGAACCTCACAGATAGATCACAGATTTTTCTATGAACTTTTTGTATTTACAATGCCATTGTTATGTGAAAAAAAAGTTTTGGAAGTTTAAAAAATAAGTAAAACTCCATTGGATATACACTGGCTGAATTATGTGGCTTCACTTCCATAATCCAGTCTGTGATTTAAACAGTGAAATATTACAATAGAAATCTGAAGAAGATTTTCTTTCAAAAGTTTTGAAACTGTAGACTTTCCCAAAATCGCACTGTTTCCAACCGATTGAAAACATTTTTTTTTTTTTTTTTATATTCCTTTGATAGGCCATTGTAATTGCTTGTAATTTAGTTTTCTAAATAACCAAAAGCCAAAACAATTATTTCTCAGCTGTTTCTAATATCATATTTATAAAAAATAATCAAAACATATGTTCTTGAAAGCATTGTAGGTTCATGTATCAAAGCTGAAACTGCTTTCCTTGAAGCCACCATCTTTGTACACCGTATTGCATTGTTTATAAAACACAATAGGCTGTATTAACAATCATGCCCTCTAGTGGCCAAGCACCCTATGGGGACTCAATGTTAAAGAAAAAATAATAATATTTTAAAGTTTTTTGCCATTTTACAAATAAAAACATAAAAAGTTACACATAGTTGGTATCTCCACGTCCAGAAAAGTCTGATCTATTAAAATATAACATCATTTGTCTCATATGCTGAATACCGTACAAGACAAAAAATTCCAAGCAAAAAAATTGCGGGGTTTTTTGGTCATTTTGCATCCCCTAAAAATTTGAATAAAAGCAATCAAAAAAGTCACAGGTATTCCAAACTGATACTAGTAAAAAGTACACTTCAGCCCCAAATAATTCCATAGTTGGAAGAACAAAACAGTTGTTGGTCAAATGATGCAGTTTAACAGGCTGTGGGTGGCCACTTTCTAGAGTCTTACTGTATAGACCTTTATTCTGAACATTATGAAATTTCATGCATTTATCTGGTCCCACTGAATACCAAGTACTAGCAATCAACAAATCATGAAAACTCAAAGAACATGGGGAGAAAATTCTTCCATGTAAAATCACCCTGCAGAGATAACTTTTACAATTTTGATACACCACACTAGTCTCTAAGAGTACATAATGGCTAACAATTTATACTGTTACAGCAAATAATTTTTCAGCACTTTTCTTATGAAAACTGAATATATCCAATGAAAAAAAAATCCAGTTTTGTGTAAAAAGTACAGAAAGATGTAGTTATCATGTTCTTCTAATGACCATTTGTAGCTTCCCAGCAGAGATAGATTCTTTGCACTGATCTTATGCTTTCAACAAATCCTATTGTAATTTTTTTGCCTACTTGATTCTACCTAATTAAAGTTAAATGCTTGTCTCCTGTGGGGTTGTTTTTTTAATGAGACTAGAGAGAGGCATTTTAATTCATAATTAGCACAGAGCTGGCAGGCAGCATATATGTGTGGTGCTGTGCTGTCCTCTGTCGTTGTTTGTCACTCACTAATTGTCTTTGTGTATTCTGCGACATTTACTGTGATCACTCTAAATAGAGTTGTGCCTTAGACATCCATCAAATGTGTGTAGAGAACTGATTACATTGCTAGGAAAACTCTCTATTTCATGATCAAAGCAAGTAGGTGACAATAAGGCTGAGGCTTTGAGAAGATGTTTTTACTTCATTGTGCCAATGCAGTTTTGGTTCTTTGTGCAGGAAATAGCTACGTAATTGACTTTTCTCAGGGTCACTTAGAGAGGATGGCTTTCACTGGGTTTTCCAGTTTGGATGTAAATTAAGGCATTGTGTAATAGATCATACATCCTTCAAGAAATTGAGTCACATGTGGCACTTGGAGTAACATTACAGTTCTAAAGAGGTTCTATATTTCTTGCTACTCACTTATGCTTATGCTTCCTATATTTATTACATAATACTTTTATAACATTTATATATACACACACCGTTATACTGTTGAAAATGATGACTGTAGCTCCGTACAGTTTACATAGTGACTCATGAGTCCTAGCTATAATTATCATGACAGCAAGTACAGCGCTGGGGGGGGGGATTACACCCTCAGCACAATGTCTAGCAGTGATAACTGTGGTGAGCAGTTCTAGATTGTATTGTATACTAGGACTTGTAGGAAAGAGGTGCTGGAGAACTACTGACAAAGCAGGAAGGTTCACAGCAAAAAAACGATCTTATGGTAGATGAATAAGAAAAGAAACACATGACGGTAATGGAATTTCTTTAAACTCCTGAATAACCCCCTTTTAAAGAGAACCTGTCACATAGTTTTTGCCCCCCTGGCTGAAGACAGAACAAGCTAGTGTCAGACCTGCTGTTTCCAGTGCTGTGTCCCTTATTCTGTAAGGTGCTGTAGTTTTCGTGTATTTAATGCTCAAATCTGCAGTTTACAGCCAGAAGAGTCATTCGAAGAGTCCTTAAGTGTGTCAGTTTTTGGTGGGCGGAGCTAACACCCACTCATGAATAATATTTGAGGGGTAAAAGCTCTAAAACTGCTGCATCTTACAGAATAAGGGACACAGCGCTGGGAACAGCAGGTCTGACGCTAGCTTGTGCTACCCTCAGCAAGGGGGGGTGTAACTTATGTGACATGTTCTCTTTAACTTTAGAATGCACGTATTCAACTATACAGTGTTTCAGCACTTTTTGCTGAGCTTGCTGATCTCTAATAAGGAGCTTAAAGTGGTTTTGCCACAAAGTAAAATTGACGGGCGAAGCCTGCAAATTATATAATAAACATTTTCACCATTCAAAATTATTAAAAATTTTGTACAGTTTTTGTTTTAGCTGCTACCTTACTTCATAGTGTACTGTTACTCTCCAGGGGATACCACCAGTGATGAGACCTCCACAATCCTGGCTGCACATGCTCAGACATCACCTCTCCTCTCAGGAAGCTATTGCTAGTCTCTGCCCTGCCTAGAAATCACACACAGTCAATGCTGAGCAAGTGTTCAACCCCAGGTGCTTTTATACTACTCCTGTCCTTTGTACTCCTTAGTAATTAGTCAAACTGCAAATAAATAAAAAGAAAAAAGAATCCTTAATCATGTGTGTGCATTGAGCTAAAAAAAAACACGTTTGGTTCCTGCAGGGATTTGAACCTAGAACCCCTATGTTGGAAGGCAATAGATCTAGCCACTCAGCTACTCTGTAGCTACTCACAGCTCTTTATATAAACAGTCCTTTGTTTGACTACAGTGAGCACATCGTGGAGAAAGGCATGGTGATGTCAGCCTGCTTGGTCACATGATATGCATTTCAAACAAATCATACACACCCTCTTTTAAGCACACTGAAAGCTGAAGCATGAAATGCCTTCATGGCGAAAGCCCTTTATTGGCAAGATTCACAAGAGGTGTTTGATCTCTGAATCGTCCAATAAATTTAGGGGATCAATTTGAATTGGGATTTAAATAGTCCTCCTCATCATGCTGTTCACAATTTAACATCATGAGACCAAGACAACGCCTTACAATTGATCAACAATACCTCATCATTGCGAGGATTCAAGCTGGATGCTCTCAGATGGAAGTGGCCACTGAGCTTAGAATGTCACAGAGTGTCATCAGCAGGTTGCAACAAAGAGACTGAAAGAGTCACAGGCAAAGAAGTGGACGTCTTTTGGCTGCATTACACACTGATGACCGTTTCATTGTAATCAATACCCTGCGGAACCAGAGTCTTGTGTGGTGAGCAGGGGCGTTGCTAGTGTCCCAAAACATCCGGGGCCCGGGCCCTGTGTTAAGTTTTGCTCAGTAGGGCTGCCTTCACATGGCATTTTTCATGCCCCATTGTGAGCTGCAGCATGTATTTTTACAGAGAAAAAACTGTAGCCAGCGTGTCCCTCTGATATTTATTCTCCCCTGAATGGGTAATCCTATCTCTTAATGAGACCTATGAATTACCATAATTTCGGCCTGTATGTCGGGCGGATTGAAGCGCAATTACACGCCGAACTACAGACCGACATTACGTGGTGTGAACATACACAGTGTATTTTTGGGGCATAACTGCTGTAATGCGTCCAAAGTGTGCCCCACAAATAAGGTAAAATCATAGCGGTGAGGGCTCTGGTTACTGGTTGTTTTCCCAGGAACACAGAGCCCACCCGTAAAAATAAGTGACAGGCAGCTTCTTTCAGGGGGAGAAGTGAAAGTGGATGGGAGGTGGCCGTATAGGGTGCCACGGGTACGCTGTGTGAACATACCCTTAGGCCATTTTTCACATGGTGTACTGCTGCATGTACTCTACACGCCCCAGTACGCTGTGCATTTTGAAAGTGCGCGCTGTTCAGGGGCCTGGTCCATTCACACAACATCCGACCGCGTAAGTGCCACGAAGAAGTGAACTGTCCCTTTTCTCCCCAGGGATACGATACGATCGTATTGTATGGGAGGAAAACAACTAAATTCATAGTTCTCTATGAGAGCTATGGATTACCGTGATTTTGGGGGACATGTTGGGTGTATTGATGTACAAATACGCCCCAAAAATGTTTCCTGCAGTTATGCCCTGTGAACCTAGCCTTAGCCCCGGCTGCGCAGCTAAAAACTAGGCACCCCTGACAAATGAAAAGGGATAAAAAATTCTATTCAAATAGAATTCACATCGGGTTTTAGTTTACATGTGTAAGAGACAAACAGGCAGGATTATGTTTTAGTCATTTTGGGAAAAGGTGATATTTAGATATTTGTGTACATACAATTACATACCACATTTGCAATATACATATACACACACACATGTACATAAAACACACATGTATAGACCCTTCACACATATGTATACACATACACCCCATGTATAGAAATACACACACATGTATAGACACATACACATATATATACATGAACAGACATTTATACATTTAGTTCACGTTCATGTTGTTTCACTATTATACTATCTAGCACTGGTCTCTACAGTGAGGCTACTCACTCACTTGAGACCTTCATGATACGGCACTGTGGAAGCTTCTGTTGACTCCATAACAAAATCACTGTAGCTGCAGGCAGGAGATGGTGTGTGACCCGGGAGCACGGCAGGGAGCGGAGCCTCTCACTCGCTGTATGAGGCTGAACTTCCTGACTCTTGTGCTGGACGTGGCTGCAGGGCACAGAGTCAGGAACTACACTGAGTGAGCAGCCGGCCCCCTCCTAAGCGCCCGACACCCCGGGCAGTCTCCCTGCCTCCCCGCAGGCTCTTACTTACAACCCTGAGCTGCATGTGCGTCCAGGGGAGACACATGCAGATGCCGACGATCTGAGGTTCGGGGCACAGGCAGGGCTATTCGGGGCTTGTGCCCCGAACATTACTGCCTAGCGACGCCCCTGGTGGTGAGTGTGCATACAGGCCATGGAGGTTACGTGCATAACTTACTGTTTTCTTTGAAGCAATTGTACCTGCTAATTCCAGGAGAGAGTGATAGAGAGAGAAATGGGTCAATAGAGAGACTTGACACCTTGTTGTCTATACTATAGAGAACACTATGACCTACACCCATCAGCTGGGAGTGGGGTTTCAGGGAGAATGATCCCACACCACCCAGTCACCAGTGTAGTTGAGAGCAATTTCTGCAACACTCACAGCCAGCGCCACCCATATCAAAGAGATAGACTGGATACTTACACTATAAAACATGAGCATTATATGCAATGATTAAGAAGAGAGGTTTCTTTTTTTTTTTTTAGATGAGACAGCAGTTCTCTCTTAAAATGGTTTTATTCTTTTGTATGTCTTAATTCAATCCAGCAGAGAGCAGACCTATTCGTTCTATTTCCATGAGCATCTTCACAGAACAGCTGTATGGATAAACAAGCATGGAGCATGCACTAGATTTGCTGCTTTTGACTACCTGCAAAAGACTTTCTTGTAGCATATGTTACATTGTTAAACCAAAATATTTGGTTGCTGCATGGTCCTTGTTAAGTTTATGTTTTTTTCCCTAAAAAAAATCTCAAGGCATTGAATTAGATGCAACGTCATATAAAAACAAAGAAATAAGATTTAATATTTTAAATCTCATGTAATTCACAATTTCTTGAGAGTTCCATTTTAGTAAATTCGAGAAACGCAGTCTGAAATGCTATGGCTCCCTCACCTTCTTTAAAGAGTGATAGGTATACAGCACAAAGGGATGCCTTAAAAGGTTTTCCTGGGAAAAATGCAGTTCTCAAATGGCTGGACTGAGTCTTCATTTATTTCTCTTTGAGGTTCTCTGTGGTTTGTGCTTTTCCTCTGCTACTTACTTTGTAGTAGGGTTGCTAACTGTCCAAAAATTGCTGCACAGTCAGTTAAAATAGTGATTTTTTTTTTCCACTGTCTATAAAAAAAATTGGTGGATCTGATTTTTTGGGTCCGTTGCTTTTGAAGCATCTCGTTGAATCAAAGTTATCATCATTTTACAGCTTACTGTACAGTTATTGTTGATAATGAGTTTATATTGGTATACTGAGCTATTTGCAGATATTATTTATAATCTTTATCACTCAATGTAGTTTTCGTTTTTGTCCATGAAAAAAGTTGGCTTTCAATTTTTTTTTTTAAACATTTTTTTCATTAAAAAGAAATATTTCCTGCTTTATACGGCAAAGGGAAATGGCTTTCAAATTACAAACAACTACAAACCTGACTATCATTTGTTATGTTTTGTCTTTTTTCCTTCCTCCCAACTTCACTCTTGGTCATTATGCCCTGTTTGCTTTCTCATTTTCTGATCTACAGTACATAATGGCATTCATCTAGTAGCATCGGAGTGCCAAGAGAGCCATTCTCCATTGGAAGCATGAACACAAGCCTTAGGCCATGTTCACACTGCTTAAAATGGGCTGTATTTCGGTCCGTAATTACGCGCCGAAGTGCGCCAATTACGGGCCGAAAACGGCCCATTCATTAAGGTAATTCACAGTTCTCATAGAGAACTATGGATTACGTCTCCTCTCCCCGTCCGGCCGGGGAGATAATTGACATGTCACTTTCTAGCGGCGTATACGCGCCGCTAGCAGTGATTGTCTATGGGCCGGCGAAGTGCCGGCCCCCCGCTCACTCCCCGCCCCCGGCCACACGGCGTAATTGTGGGGCGTAATTACGTCCCGCAATTAAGCCGTGTGAACATGGCCTTTTAAGGCACTACCAAATGGCTGCAGCTTCAAAGGCAGCCCTGGAAATCGCTAAACACATCTTATGTCCTGGAACACAATATGGTGGCAGGATGTGGGTTGATCTTCACAGTGCTACTGATCTTCCAGGCATCAAACACTGGATTTACAACTGCAAGAAGCTGACAGAAAATGTAATAAAAGTAAATGACAAAAGTGCTGACATTTAGTGAGATACAGTATTAGGAAATAATTGTTCTCCATTTAATAACCCCATTAAAGGGAGTTTTCTCACTAGGCTGTTTCACTGACTCACAGGTAGTTTTGCATTTACTCTGTCTTCACAGGGTGTGGGTGGTTCTACAGCAGTGATTAGCATATTCAACTTCTAGGGAGTGAGCTGAGCCATAAGGCCTTGTCTACAAAGCACTGGTTTTTCGGTCAGATTTTTAAGTAGATTCAGTATTTAGATTCCCAAAAACCCAATTCTAAACCAGTCCCCATAGACCTCAATAAACATCCGAGCCGTAGCCTACACAGCTTGGATTTTCTATTGAATTTTCTATTTCTCGGATTTTAAAACTGCCAGTCTTAAAAAAAACTTAGAACATGTTTTATAATCCGCTGTATTACACTGGATTTTAGTACAGTTCAAAGACAAAGGGCCGCCTGACATCCAAAAACTGACCGCAAAATCGGCACCAAAAACCGCGGTAACCGATTGTAAAATACCATTGGAATTCTATAACAGAATCCAACAATATTTTTCAATTACTGTGTAGACATAGTCTTACTCTAACACTGCAGAAGGTCTTATCTTTAACAAGATTATATATAAAGGCAGCCTTTTTAGTCCTCACAGCACTTGTACCTTATGTTTACTCAAGCTAATCTCAGATTTAATTAATTTGCTCAGAGCTCAGTACTGCCATGAGGTGATGTCACTCACTGTTCTCAGCTCTCTCAGCTAATCAGAAAAAAGATGTCCGTGAGGTATATAGGAAACCATAGAAAACTGTGTGCACTCAGAGAGCTCTCATCTCATGACTAAAGTAAAATCTATTGACTAATTTATTTAGAAAAAATCTTCATTTACCATTCCCTTTATAATGAAAGCTAATCTTTATAGTGAGAAACCCCCATTAAGCTATCCAAACAAAGGGGAAAATCGGTCTGGTTGTAAATAATATCATATGCTCAATAATGCTGTTCAAAAAGTCATCCAATAAAGTGCTTAAATAACATGACTATAGAAAGGAAATTTGAAAGTGCAAAAATTCATCCAAAATAGATCTAGTAATGAAATGACAGCTATTACAGTTATAAGTGAAGGGAGGATTAGTCGAAATCTAGTATGCAAAAAGCTGCAATAGGGGAAGCAGAATGTGGTAAAAACAATAATACTTTAATAAAAACTTTATGGAGCTGTCACCCTAAGCCCATGTTCACACGGCTTATTCAAGCCGTAATTGCGAGCCGGATTGCGCTCGCAATTCCGGCTTGAATAAGGGGCGGGGCGGGTCTCTGCCCGTCGGCCCCATAGACTTGCATTATCCACGGCGCGTATTGTGCCTGGATAATGTGCATGTCAATTTCTCCCCGCCCGGCGGCTTCGCCGAGCGGGAAGGAGCGATGGAATCCACTGTTCTCTAGGAGAACGGTGGATTACCGTAATTACTGCGACGGATTGGAGCCGTACTGCAGCGCTAATCCGGCGCGCAGTACGGCTCCAATCCGCGGCGAAATAAGCCGTGTGAACAGCCCCTAAAAGTACCCCATGCATATTGCTGCAGTCCAGTGGAAAAAGTGCAATGTCAGCTCAATTGCATGTGAAATGCATAGAAGCCAAGGTTTTGGCTAGTCCTGACTTCTTTATTTATATTTCTGGAAATATAATTTGTAGAAAGGTATAGTTATTAGCTCCTAAGGAAAAGGGAAGATAGTAATATAGTTGAAGAGCAAAAGCTGCATGGGTGTTATAAATGACAAAAAACAGTACACCCAGATTACTAGCTGTCTTTAAAAGCCATTTTGCATTATTTATTGATTTGCAAATGAATCATGTTTTTGTCTAAATCAATGATCATTTTTCTAGTTGGTTTTTGCAAACTCCTAAAAATTAGCCAAGCTTTAAGAAGCAACTGGTTCCCAGATAAAGCTAACATTTTTCATATTGTCTTCTGATATATGACTATGGCCTCAAAAGACAGGTTTGCACTCTTAAACCTATTACACAGTAGGTTAGTCATAGTAAGAAGGTGCATTAATCAAGTAAAGTATATTAATGGAAAGCTCTTATTGTGCCAAAAGTAAAACGCACAGAAAAAAAGATCAATAAAATCAATGTGCTAGACGAGATTTATCAAGCATACAAACAAAACAAACTTCAAAATGCTGTTCTAGACTTATAGACTGTATCTGTAAGCCAGAAACAAACAGCTTGAAGTTGCTTCCTCTAGTAAGCACAAAATCTGCACCTTATAGTCTTGTATGTGACAGATGCTGAATCTGCATTTTACTGTTCTAAAATAGAAAAAAATTACTTTTTGTGTCTCAGCATTTGGCATGATTGCACAAAAATATTCCCTAGCAAGTAGCAACAGTTCATGCATGCATTGGGTGAAACAGCAGATTTTCATGATTCATAAATGATCTTCTGTTTTCATAAAGAAATCCTCCAGGACACTTTCTGTCTCATCTACCTGATGGATAGTTATTGACATGCATCATTGTTCCTATACCATAGACCCCAAACCACATAGTGCTCTTAGCCCATCTGCTTGTAGCCCCTAGCTGGTGGTGGCACTAAATACTGTTGTGCCATAGTGGCACCAGGGATGTCATAGCATTACAAAATTTGCAACTGGAGTCACAACTATATCACTGCCAATTAACCTTATGTTTAATAGATCTTTCCCCTTTTATCTGTCACTTGTAATTGGACCCCGAGCTTAAAAAGTTTGGGGATTTCTGCTATACAGTAATCTATCTTAAGAGCAAAGAGCATCAGAAGAAGGTCTCCTTGCAAGAAAAGTATATGGGACCTTTATGGTCCATCAGTTTATTATAAAGAACCCTCTTATGTTTTTCTGACAAAAATAACCAGCGATCTATGTAATTCATTAGTGGGGGCTATTTTCATGCTTCTATTACCAACTTTCAAAAATTGTAACTTTTTCATTTTTCTGTCGACATAGTTGTATGGGGGCTTGTTTTTGTGGGACAAGTTGTATGTGCACCACTTTCGGGTAGATATATCCTATTGAGCAACTTTTATTAACTCTATTAAAATACAGCAATTTAGCAAATTTTTTTAAAACTTTTTTTCTATTCACTGTACAGCATTAAAAATGTATTACATTTATTGTATGGGTCGATACAGATAATATGTATAATATTTTTATGTTTTACTTCTTTTGCATAATAAGGATATGTTCACACTGCGTGTTGACTCCGTGTTTGGATACGTTTTTAGATGGGTGTTTGGATCCATGTTTTGGACCCTAAACGGACCCAAATGCATCTAACAATGAGCAGTGTGATTTACATTGCTTTTAATGTAAAACACGCATCGGCCTTCAGACTGACATGTCAATTCTTGATTCATTTGACGCAGCAGACACCCTATTTAAAACTATCGGGTGTATTCCTGCTGCAGCCAAAATGCATCCAAACACACACCTGTGTGTTGGATGCGTTTTGGATGCGATTTACAGAGCGCTTTTGAATTAGTTTTTTTTTATATGCTTTTCTACTTTTGCACAATAAATTACTTTAAAAAATTCTATTTTATGTCACCATATTCTGACACCCATCATTATTTTATGTTTCGTTGATGTAGCCATATGTGGGCGTGTTTTATGTGTAGTTTCTATTGGAAGCATTTTTTGGGTACATGGTACTTATTAACTTTTATAATTTTTTTTTCACTGGAAGGATGGGGGAAAAAAAAGCAAATACGCCATTGTTTTATTTTTTTCGCCATGTGGTTGCAGTAACATGTCAAATTCATTACTTGGGTCATTACATAAGCATCAATTCTGGCTCAGGTAAACCACTTTCCAATAGTAATGCATCTGTAATTGCCGTATTGAAGCTATAAATCTATAGCTTCGTAAGGTTCTAGTGCACCTCACCTCCCGCACGGCCACTGAAATCAAAGTGCCGCGGGTGCTCTGTAATGCACCTAATATTGGCATGGGGGTGTTTTAAATCTATAGCGAACTGGGCTGCGCTAGATGTCGGACTGAAAAGACGCCAGACTTCTGGCGCAGCCCCATTCATACTTGTCACCCTATATGTGTATGTCTATTATTGTGTTTTTCTTACAGTGCACTGTTTTTTACTTTTTTTTAGTTTGCCTTTATTTTTATTTTTTTTTGTCCCACTAGGGGACTTTACATTATGATTCTTTGATTGCTTAATACACTGTTTGGTATACTTAGTATAGCAAAGCATTACTGCCTCAGTGTAAAACTGACAGTCAAACTATTAAGACACACCTCTGGTATACAGCCATGGCAGGCCTTAGGGCTTTTGTTAGGCCCGGTTGCCATGGCAACCCACATTCACGATAGAAGACACAGCAAACCTCACATACCTGTTATGGTGTCTTAAGAGGTTGAAAGTAACACGACAGTAAAAAGCTGCTTTCTACTTTTAAGATAGCAGAAAGCCTTCTCACCTAATGGGACTCTGGTTGCACCACTGGTATGTACAAGTACCACCACTGGTATATCTGCCCCTGATCTATCTCCCTGTAAAAGTGTTTTTTCTCAGTTAGAACTAAGGCTAAGTAACACAAAAACTTAATACACGTGTGATACAAATGTGATTTCTCCAAACAATAGTACTAATAGAATCTGGACTAGAATATTCAAACAAATTTTGTTTTGTAAAAAATGAAGAGCATAATCAAAATGGAGGTTAGGTTATGATGCCTGAGTAAACTATAATTGTATTATTGGAAAATACCATTTTTAAAATTAATTTACAGTGTGGAAAATGTCACTCATGATGCTGGTACAAAGTCCAGCTTGGCAATGTTGACTATGATGCCAGGTACCAGATTAAATGAACCTGACCCTGGAGCCAGAATTGAAAATTGTCAGTGACAGATTCTGGCTCCAACCCTGGTGCCAACTTGGAGATGCCAAATGTCACTACTGCATATTGAACAGCAGCATCTGCCACTCCTAAGGCAGTGACTGGGAACTATTGCTCTTTACTATGCTATTGGTTATCTTTGGGTTTAGCTTAATAGGACAGTAACACTTGTATAAGGTTTGTTTGTATATTAGAGGTTATTACTGCATTTTTTAATATCTTTCTCTATTGTACTCTGCCTTGTGTTTAAAGGGAGGTGATTATTATTCATAGCCTGAAAACAGAGAATGTATGAGAACTGTTCTCACATATTTATATTGCATATTTTTTTATTCCTTTACATAGTATCATTCTTCTCTGTCATGTGGCTGTACAATGTGGTATAATGTGGTATAAAATAGGAAGTATAAAATAGGAAACATTGGTAGTATGGAAAAACACAATCCATTGTTTTGGCATTTATTTAGTCACAGAATATAACAACAGAAGCAAACGTAACTTTAATTCAGCTAGTAATCATACATATCCAGTACAACCAGGCCTCCCTTACAACCTGGGAGTAGCCACCCATCAGTTTTAGCTTCAGCAAAACTGGACCCAAATTTAAAACTCCATAGCAGTTATCCAAAACATAAACAGTGTCTTTGGGTCCCCATAGTGTTGAGCGATTATTACGAAAAAATTTGAAAATGGCACGGTTTTTATTTTGTGGGATTTTTTAGTCACCGAAAAATTTTAGGTTAAAATCTGGCATCATCTATTAATATCGCGCCTTTTCGGTTTTCCTGTCTTTTTTGGCGGCCACAAATCAGTTAAAAATAGAGCAGGGTGAGATGTGTGTGCGACCTCATGACTGGGTGTGTATGGTTGCGATTGGGGAAAAATCAATGCCCTCTTTTTTCAAGAACGCCCCCTGTCTGATCATGTGTCAGCGTCTCAAGCAGTGGACGTGCGCTTGCCTCTGTCCAAACAGTACGAAATTATTCTATTTCTTCCAAAGAAAGCTTACGTTAGCTGTGATCCTTAAATTTAGTTAATAAGAGATTTAAAGATTTTATTAGTTAGGTAGAAAATTTTTTAAAGGACATCTAAGGGGGTGAGCGGGGGGGGGGGGTCCGGGGGCGAACACAGACAAGTCTTTAAAGATACGGAAAAAGTTACCAAGATTAGGTAGAATTGCACTGAAATGCTTTATTATTAAACATTTTCTATTAAAATATTTCCGGGGTTTTGGGCACCTGAATTATATTAGGATAAAATTTTTTCTAGTAATGCAGGTCTTTTTTTAGGTGAAAACTCCATTTTTTATCGTATACTTTTCAGATTGGTGTTCTTTTTTTTTTTTCCCCTTCAGCTTTGTTGATATAGCCACCTTGCAGTTAAATTAGAATCCAGCTTTTTTGTAGTCGCACGGTTTAAGGGTGAAAAACTACTTTCATTATGAATACATTTCAGAACGTTTTTTTTCCCCCTTTGGCGCAGTACGCTTTTTTGATAGAGCTCTTTGCAGTTAAAGTAAAACGCAATTTTGTAGTACCAAGGTGATTGAAAGGTCCCAAAATACCTTTTATTACCCAATAAATTTCAGATCTGTTTTTTCATGTTTGGCGCATACAGCTTTTTCATTGAGGCCCTGCACTTAAATGTAATTAAGAAATTTTGTAGTCACCACGGTGAATTGAAAGGTCCAAAAAACCCTTTTATTACCCCAAATATATTTCAGATAGGTTTTTCATTTTGGGCGCACTAAGCTTTTTTCATTGAGGCCCCTTTGACTTAATGTGAATACAAAATTTTTGTAGCCCCCACAGGGTGAATTGAAGGTCCCAAAAAAAAACCTTTTATTACCGAATAAAATTTTCGATAGTGTTTTTTTCACTTTGGGCCACGCTTTGTTCATTGGGGCCCTTGCATTTAAAATGTTAATACAGAAATTTTTGTAGTCCCACAGGTGAATTGAAAGGTCCCAAAAAACACCATTTTTTTCCCGAATCATTTCAGATACGTGTTTTTTCACTTTGGGAGTAAGCTTTTTTGATGGTACTTGCAGTTAAATTTGAATCCAGCAACTTTGTAGCACCCGGGTTGTGGGAAAAAAAAATCCCTTTTTTTATCGTATACATTTCGACACGGTTTTTTTTCATTTTGGGCGCAGCCAGCTTGTTGATAGACCCCCTTGAGTTAATTTGAATCCAGAATTTGTATCCCCAAAGGGTTTTCTGAAGGTGACAAAAATACTTTTAATATCCGTATACTTTTCAGCAGGTTTTTTTTTTCATTTTGGTCAGCAAGCTTTTTTGAAGATCTATTTGCATTTTTAAAATTTGAATACAGCAATTTAGTAGTCCCACGGGTAAATGATGGTGCCAAAAAATACCTTATATTATCCCGTTACATTTCAACGGGTTTTTTTCATTTTTGGTCAGTCAAGCTTTGTTCATAGAGTACTTTGTATTTAAAATTTGAATCCCAAAATTTTAGTGTCCCACAGGTGAATTGTGGGTCCCAAAAAAATACCTTATATTATCCCGTATACATTTCAGACGGGTGTTTTTTTCATTTTTGGTCGTCAGCTTTTTTTCTAGAGTACTTTGTATTTAAAATTTTAAAATACAGAATTTAGTAGTCCCCACAGGGAATTGATAGGTCCCAAAAAATTTTTTATTATCCCTAAAAATTTCGACGGTGTTTTTTTTCACTTTTGGTCAGTCAAGCTTGTTCATAGGCTATTTGTTTTAAAATTTTGAAACAGCAATTTAGTAGTCAAACAGGTGAATTGATAGGTGCAAAAAAACCCTTTTATTACCCCTTTTATATTTTTTAGACAGGTTTTTTTTTTCTTTTTTGGTCAGTAAGCTTTTTTATAGAGCACTTTGAGTTAATTTGAATACAGCAATTTAGTAGTCACCACGGGTAAAATTGATAGGTCCCAAAAAAATACCTTTTTTTTCCCCGTATACATTTCGACAGGTTTTTTTTTTCACTTTTGGTCAGTCGCTTTGTTCATAGAGCTATTTGTATTTAAATTTGAATACAGAAATTTTGTGTCACCCGGGTAAATTGTAGGTCCCAAAAAAAATACTTTTTATCCAAATAATTTTTTTGCAAAGGTGTTTTTTTAAATTTTGGGTCGTAATCTTTGTTTAGAGCTACTTTGTAAAAAAAAAATTTTGAATACATAAATTTTATAGTCCCCACGGGGGAAATTGATGGGGTGCCAAAAATTACTTTTTTATAGTATCATTTCAGATACGTTGTTTTTTTTTCTTTTAGTCAGTCAAGCTTTGAGAAGTTTACTTTGCATTAAATTTTAACCCAGCAATTTGTAGTCACCCGGGTTGATAGGTGCCAAAAAATACCTTTTATTATCGTTACATTTCAGAACGGTTTTTTTACTTTTCGTCAGTCAAGCTTTTTTGATAATCTACTTTGCAGTTAATGTAAATACAGCAATTTAGTAGTCCCCACAGGTGAATTGTAGGTTTTAAAAAATACCTTTTTTTCCCCCTATACATTTCAGACGGGTGTTTTTTTCATTTGGTCAGTCAAGCTTTGTGATAGATTACTTTGCATTTAAAATTTGAATCAGCAATTTTTTTTTGTTTTGAGGGATTTGAGAACAGCTGTGATTTGCCGTCTTTTAAAAGAGATTTTCCAAAACTTTCCATACCTTTTTTCAAATTTTTATTTTGACATGGGGAATTAGGTGGTAAGCGGCAAAAAAGGGGGGGAGGACTGGAGGTGAGGTTCGAGAGAAAGTGCTCCCTTCCGTGGGGCGACAAAACGCATGCCAGGGAAGTCAGTTGCAGGGGGGGCCGTCAGGCCTGTCATCGCTGGGTCGGGCCCTGTGAAACTCAGTAACGAACAGCTCGCAATCTGTTCTTTTGTGGTTAAGCAACCCGCATCCAGCATCTTTCCTCCTCGTCCTCCCCGTCCCGGCCCCAAATGTGTATCAGCATCATCAGCATCCCTCCAACATGAACAGCCCAAATGTCAACTCGTGTACCCCCCACTGTGGGTAACCATTTTTGAAAACCTCTTTTATGACAAAAAGCAGTGGGGTCAGAAGGCATGTTAAAAGATCAGAGGCCAAAGGGATGATTTTCTCGCTTGACGCCCCGTTACTTTATGCCATCAGAGGAGGGAAGGGAAGCCGGTAATCGGCAAAAATCCGGGCGGTCGGCAAAGCTTTCAGTCCCCCTTGCTTGTAGCCCGCGTCCTGTGCAGAAGTCAGGACGACAAGTCACCCGTGTTGTTATGATGACACATTGCGGATCCAAGTGGTCTTTTCAGCGAAAATTTCTTGCAGCGCTTCATACTGGGCAGGAGGAAGATGTGGGGTAGTGTCATAGGGTCCCGCCTCAAAAAGGGAGAGGGCGGTCGCAGAAGTCCCCTGATATTATTCCCCCAGGGCAGTGGAAAACCCCGCTCCCCGTTTATCGCTGCAAAAAGGTCCGGACCTCAAACCTGGGCCTTCTTTGAGCAAGCCTCTGATTCACCGTGATGTCATATGCCCCTTTGCCGAAACGTTAATGAGCAAGAACCCTTTGGTGTTAACCCCACCAACATTTCTTCACATGCAGCGAATGCATGAGTTTAAAGGAGGGCAACACTTTTGGGCCCAAAAAAGGGCCCGACCCACCCGGGCCTCCAACCACTGTCACACCCCTCTGTCTCCGCCTCCTCCTCCTCCCCCGCCACCCCCAAGGTTCCTCAATGCCCCGTCCTAGAGTCATGATCAGGGATCACCACCGCTTCAGCCCCCACCTCGCCCGAGTACCCCAGCACCCCCAGAACCCCATCCAAACCCCTTCTCCTTCCCCAATTTTACGACCATCCCTACAGGGGGCCAGCAGCAGCCAGCCTTTGTTTTTCGGGGGTTTGGGGCAGAAAAAAAACTTTTTTCCCAAAAACCTCCCCAAAACCAAAAGCCTGAATGTCGGCATTTCAGGCTTTTGGGTTTTGGGAAAATTTGCCCTTTGTTTTGGTGGAACCCGATGGGTTCCCCCGTCATGGGCCCCTTTCCCGCCCCCCAAAACAGATGCCGAGCAGGCATTTCTTTGAGAAAAGCCGTCCCTGCCTGGTAGCCATGTGTCATCTAAAATTTAAAACGCGTTGTCTGCATTGTGGCCGGGAAAAAATCCATCTGACCACGACACTGGATGAAGCACGGCCAAGGCCGCTATATCTCTGTGACAGTCATGGGGGAGGGGGGATGTCTTGGGGGTGACGGTGGCTCTCAGGTGGCGCACGCTCTTCAAAAAACCCCAGGGATGGTGCAGGGGTTTTTTCCCCCCAAGTCTGGTGGCATCACGTGTCCCTAAAACCAGGGCCCTGTTTTAAATTAAAACTGCTTGGAGACCGTCCCACACAGGTCAGGGGCTGGGGACGGTCTCCGCAAAGAGACGGCGCTGGTGGGTGACAAGAAAATTGTGCCAGGCAAGGTGGTGTGCATAACGGGCGAAATCTGCGGCAGCCTTAAGACGGTAGGTGGGCACATCCTTGCGGGAAAGCAAACTTTCGTCCCGAAATTTTAAAGAGCTCCCCGGGGCGGCTGCCTCTGAGGAAGGCTCGAAGTCTAAATTTGCACTTCTTTCCCTTCGCCCCTGCTTCGTCCGCCTGGGGCGTTGCAGGTGCTCGGCCTCCCCTCAACCCTCTCATTGTTGACGTAGCAAACGCTGTAAATTTCCCCCTCCACATGCTCCAGCGATTGTGGCAGCAGCGCAATGCCATTACCAGTACGAAATACACATGGCCCAAAAAGCCCGCGGTGCGGACCCGGGGTGTTGAGCCACGAGAGTGGAGGCGGTGAAAGGCTCTGCACCCTTTGCCCCTTTTGAAGAAGCCCCCAAAAAGGTCAGTGCGGACAATGCCTTGTCAGGATGAGCATTGGGTGATCTTAGTTCTGGAACGATCTTGGACACTTGAAACAACAGGTCCCGCCAGCGCGGAGGAGGGGAAAGGACAAGATGCGGCACGGACCCTTTTTCCCGTCAAATCCACAAGGCCCCACATTTCACAATTTCATCGGTTTATTAGGCAGTGGTTTGGGTCCAGGGTAGTGCAAGGTGGGGGATAGCTGTCAGGGGGCATCATCTCAGGCAAGTCGGCTGTGTTGAAGCTGTGCCGGAGGAACGGAGGAGGGGGAGAGGAGGGGGTATTCCCAGACACCGCGTTACCCATTCCCCGCCTTGGGAAAAGGTTGTGGGAATTTGAGGCGGAAGAGGCGATGAGGAAAATCAGTTTGTAGTGCCCCTCACCCCGAGGCTTGGGAAATCAAGGCTCCATTCTCCATGAGTGCTTGGGGTCCCCCCATTTCCCCAACAGATCCTCGCATTAAGGCCTCAAAATGAACAAAAAGTTTCTGGGTGGCCACCCTCCTGGATCCCCCTTTTCAAAAAAAAAAATAGACTTTCTTCCCCCCCACCCAAAAAGAGAGTAAAAAGCAGGAAATGGAGACCTTGCTGATTGATCAATGGGGACATCTGTTGCGTTGATTCACGTTTTTCAAATGTCCGGTTTTAACAACCTCGCGACGTGACAGCAGTAAGTGCCCGTAGCCCTAGCAGAGGCAAGGTGGCAGAAGCCTAATGGGGGCCTGGAATCTTTGTTTACCCCCCACCCCCGCATGCAATGCAGGGGACACATCCAAAAACACAGAGACCAGCTTAAAAAAGGTGCACGACTATCTGGTCTCAAAACCCCTTTTTTTTGGATGTGTTTGGGCCCAATAGCTTGGGGATCCAAATGGACAATGGCCCCAGCTCGTCCCACACCCAAAAGGTGTTGTCCCCCCAGCAGCCCGCGTCATACTGAGCGGACCTTCAGAAAACGCAAGGTTTCCACAGAAAGTGGATCGTTTGGGCTTTCATCAAAGAAAACAAGCATGGTCCTTTATATGTTGTGGCCCCAATTGCCGAGGTCACCGATTAGTGTCCGGTCTACTTCAATTCCTCTTCAAAAAAAAAGGCCCTCTTGAAAACTTTTTTTTAAAATGATTTTCTTACTGAAATTTTTATTTCTTTTCCCACAGTTTTTTGTGGTTTTTCTGTGAGGAGAAAAAAAAAGACAGAAAGGGTTTCATGAAAACACCGTATTCCATTTATCATTTTTTTTAGAAGTTTTCGATTGTAAGGGTTTTTTGGGGCATGCTGTGTGAGATAAGTTTAATTAGGTTTTTTGGAAACGAAATGGGGCTTTAAGTGGCATTTCTCCATCACAATTTTTTTAATGTGGCTGAGAAGTCTTTTTAAAAATTTTTTGGGGATCTTTTTGCTGTGAGATACAGCAAAATCATGGCCCTTTGAAAAAAAAAATGGGGCTTTTAAGTGGCATTTCCCCCCCTTCAATTTTTAAAATGGGGCTGAAAGTCTATTTAATTTTTTGGGTCATGTTGTGTGAATACAGCAAAAATATGGTCTTTGGAACGAAATGTGGCTTCTAAGTGGCATTTCCCCCTCACAATTTTTAACAGCGCTGAGAGTATTTTATGTTTTTTTGGGGTCATGCTGTTTTGAAATGCGCAATACTACAGGTCCTATTCAAAAAAAAATTTTTCTTCACAATTGTCAAGAGTGGCTCAAGGGTGATGGTGTGTCAGAAAAGGAAAAAGGTGGACCTGTTATGGACACATATTGCAAAAAGATTGTTTTTGCAAGATCTTTAAATAGCTAGCAATCCTGTTTGAGACAACCCCTTTAATACAATTTAAAAAAAAGAAACAAAGACATGGTGGGATTCCATCCTATTTTAAAATTTTGTTTTATAGAATTTAAAATACTAAAAAACTTCATGTACAAAATAGTGGTAAAAAAAATTCCTCTGATTGTACAGGGGGTACAGGAAACTTGACCAGTGTAGGGTTTTTCAGGGAATGGAGTATGGAGCACGGACGAGAACAAAGTCAGAGACAATTTCCCCAGCCCCATTTAGTAAAAAGGGGAAAAAAAAATGCCCAAGAATAAGGGCACCTGGGTGGAACAGGAGCGTTAACACCAGTATTTCCAAGTGAAGCTCAATTGGTCCGCACTCATAGGAGGGCAAGCGCTACCAGGTCTTCGACTGTGTATGAGGGAAGGCTTGTAGGTCTTATTCTCAACTCTTCGCTTCCGCACTCTGCTTCAGCACGACCTGTTGATGTTGTCGGCGTCATATGGGCTTTTAAACCTGCGTGTTAATAGATGACTGACTGCCAGCCTGGGTCTTACCGCACCCACTGTAACTCCCGGCGCTGCTGCTGAATACCTGCGTGTTAATCAGATGGTTGATGGCAGCCACTGGGCTATCACCATTTAGGGCAATCAGGAGAGCTTCAAATTTCTCTAAAAAATCATGATTTTGAAAAAGGTGATTTCTGAGAGGTTAAGTAGTGTCAAAAAGGGCTCCAGGGACTGGACACAATTGCACAATTTGAGGCTTTAAAATTTTTTGGGCTGGA
Organism: Phyllomedusa bahiana; assembly: GCA_025379985.1. Classification (NCBI taxonomy): domain Eukaryota; kingdom Metazoa; phylum Chordata; class Amphibia; order Anura; family Hylidae; genus Phyllomedusa; species Phyllomedusa bahiana. The sequence goes on along the minus strand of JAODAL010008138.1, from coordinate 75,451 downwards.
GTCACTATGGGGTCGCATCATCTGATCTCCAGGGGGAGTCTGTCCCTAATCACTTAAGAAGGGATTTGGAGGAAAAATTAACCATTTGAATTGATTGGCTGAATCCACTTCAGAATCCTAGGAGGCAAATGTCTTCTCAAAAACTTAAAGAAGTGTTTTAGGGGATGATTAGGACATTTGTATTAATTATTAGGGTGGTGCGGACGATTTAAAACATCTACACGTCGTAAAAAAATACTTTTAAAAATGCAGGGAGGGTGTATGTTGTATGTTATCAACTTTGAAAAAAAAGCAAAATTGATAATAATGTAAAAACGTATAAATTAAACTTCCTTAATAAATTCTGTAACAATTGTCGTTTAACCAAAAAAATATACTAAAGCACAATCATTGTACAAGAAATTGCATAGTGCCACTATGTGATCTGTGGATCAAACAGGTTTAAGAGTCATGCTGTGGCCCAGGACTGCTATGGTTTCAATGTCAGTGAAACTAAATGGTGGTTGAAAGGACTCCTTTTACGGCACTTTTTAAATCTGGGGGTCATGCAGGTTTGGGGCTCATGCTTGCGTTCCAGGACAGGGATAGTCTATGTCAGTGAAAACTAAAAATGGTGGTTGAAAGACTCCTTTTTCCGGGCTCTTTTTAAATGTGGGGGTCATGCAGGGTTGGGGCTCATCTGTGGTCCAGGACAGGGACAGTAATGTCCAGTGAAACTAAAATGGTTGGTTTGAAAGACTCCTTTTTTTCCGGCACTTTTTAAATACTGGGGGTCTTGCAGGTTTGGGGCTTCACATGCTGTGGCCCAGGGAAAGGTTTGGTCAATGTACAGTGAAACTAAAATGGTGGTTTGAAAGGACTCCTTTTTACGGCACTATTTTAATCTGTGGGGTCAGACAGGTTTAATGGTCATACTTGTGGATTACAGGACAGGTATTAGTCAATGTCCTGTTCAACCTAAAATGGTGGTGAAAGACATACTTTTTCCGGCACTTTTTAAATCTGGGGGTCAATGCAGGTTTGGGGCTAATGCTAGTGCGTTCAAGGACAGCGGATATTCAGATGTCCTGTTTCAAGTAAAATGATGGTTCAAATATACTGCCTTCTGGCACTTTTTATTTGTGGTCGTCATGCAGGTTTTTTATGGGTCATGCTGTGGTGCAGACAGGGATGTGATTGGTCTGTGGATTTTTTTTATGTGGCTTTTATAACTAAGTGTGTTGCCTAAGATGTAGCAAGTATCAATTTGTTGTCTGTGAGGATGTTAATTCCAGCTTCTCAGCCCTGTTTGGGTGTAAGAATGAAGGTGTTGTTGCTCTGCCCATAGACTGTAATGGTATATCGGCGATAATCTTATTACGGCTATCTGATTATTTTTTGATAATTTGCCCGATAGTCGGACTATCGACCCGATGACGATAGTCAACGTAATCGCTCATCACTAGTCACCAGTACTAAAATTGCTTTTTACTTCACCAAGGCTAGGCATTTCTGTGACACATACCTGTTATCAACCACGGAACCTTGTGCCTTTTAACAATAATAATAATAATAATAATAATTTTTATTTATATAGCGCCAACATATTCCGCAGCACTTTACAAATTAGAGGGTGTACATACAGACATTACACATTAAAAGAACTTACAAATGAGACACGAGGTATGAGGACCCTGCTCGCGAGAGCTTACAATCTATTTATGGTGTATGGGTGAGACAAAGGGTTAAGAAGTGCTCAGTTTACTATGGTCCAGCCATGTTACATAAATAAGAGGTGGTTTACATAGAAATTGGGTGACCCAGCACCCTGACAGTACATCTATAATACAGATAAGTGCCTGTGAGTGCCCTAGTGTAGGGAGTGACAGATGTGTGTGATAGCAGTTAGGGATTCTGGTAGGCCAGGCTGAGAAGATGTGTTCTCAGGGCCCTCTTAAAACTGTGAGGGTTGTGAATGTGCTTGATCGCCCGCGGTAGCATATTCCATAGGACCGGTGCTGCACGTGTGAAATCTTGGAGACGGGCATGGGAGGTTCGGATGATTTGAGGAATGTAGTCTGATATCATCAGCAGAGCGGAGAGCACGGGTAGGGTGGTAGACAGAGATGAGGGAGGAGATGTAGGGAGGAGCAAAACTGTGGAGAGCTTTATGGGTGAGAGTGGTGAGTTTATGTTGTATTCTGTACTGGATGGGCAACCAGTGCAGTGACTGACACAGGGTAGAGGCATCAGTATAGCGGCTGGAGAGAAAGACAAGCTGGCTGCTGCATTCAGAAACAGATTGCAGAGGGGAGAGTTTGCAGAGAGGGAGACCGATAAGCAAGGAGTTGCAGTAGTCAAGACGAGAGTGAATAAGAGCAACAATGAGGGTTTGAGCTGTTTCCACAGTGAGAAAAGTCGGATTTTTGGAGATGTTCTTGAGGTGCAGATGACAGGTAGCGGGCAAGGGATTGGATATAAGGGGTGAAGGACAGATTAGAATCTAGTATAACCCCAAGAAGCGGGCTGCTGCCTAGGAGTTATGGTGGTGCCACACACTTGAGACCGAGATAGCAGGGTAGGGTTGGTTAGAAGATGGTGGAAAGACAAGAAGTTCGGTTTTAGTGGGGTTTAGTTTCAGATGGAGAGAGGACATGATGTCAGAGACAGCGGACAGACAGTCACTGGTGTTTTGTATCAGGGCAGGAGTGATGTCTCGGGAGGAGGTGTATAATTGGGTGTCATCAGCATAGAGATGGTACTGGAAGCCAAATCTGCTGATGGTTTGTCCAATGGGGGATGTGTAAAGTGAAAAAAAGGAGAGGACCTAGAACTGATCCCTGAGGAACCCCGACAGCAAGAGGAAGAGGAGAGGAGGTAGAACCAGCAAATGAGACACTGAAGGAGCGGTCAGAGAGGTAGGAAGAGAACCAAGCGAGAGCGGTGTCCTGGATGCCAATGGTGCTGAGCATGGTGAGGAGAAGGTGGTGATCCACAGTGTCAAATGCTGCAGAGAGATCCAGGAGAAGCAGCAACGAGTATTTGCCCTGTGATTTGGCAGTGAGGAGATCATTAGAGACTTTAACTAGAGCAGTTTCTGTGGAGTGCAGGGTGCGGAAACCGGATTGTAGAGGATCGAGAAGTGAGTTAGTAGAGAGATAGCGGATTAAACGGGAGTAGACCAAGCGTTCCAGGAGTTTAGAGATGAAGGGCAGGTTAGAGACTGGTCGGTAGTTAGAATCACAGGATGGGTCCAGAGAGGGCTTTTTAAGTAAAGGGTTATGATGGCGTGTTTAAAAGAGGATGGGAAGATCCCAGTAGAGAGAGAAAGGTTAAAGATTGCGGTAAGGTGAGAGATGATAGCTGGAGAGATAGACTGGACAAGGTGGGATGGAATGGGGTCACTAGAGCAGGTGGTAGGGCGAACAGATGAGAGAAGCCTGGACACTTCTTCTTCTGTCGTTGGGTCAAGGGCTGAGAGCAGACTAAAGGACGTGCCGGAGGGGACGGGCTGGGGGTTTCTTGAGGATTGAGATGAGATGTTTTGCCGGATACTGTCTATTTTGTGAGATACAAAAGTATCTCACAAAAGTGAGTACACCCCTCACATGTTTGTAAATATTGTATTATATTTTTTCATTGGACAACACGGAAGATATGACACTTTGATACAATGTAAAGTAGTCAGTGTACATCTTGTATCACAGTGTAAATTTTTGTTATGCCCTTAAAATAACTCAACACACAGTCATCAATGTCTAAACTGCTGGCAAAAAAAGTGAGTACAACCCTATGTGAAAATGGACAAATTGTGCCCAATTTGCCATTTTCCCCCCATGGTGTCATGTGACTTGTTAGTGTTACAAAGTCTCAGGTGTGAATGAGGAACAGGTGTGTTAAATTTGGTGTTATTGCTCTCACACTCTTTCATACCGGTCACTGGAAGTTCAATACCTCATGCCACCTCATGGCAAAGGACTCTCAGGATCTGAAAAAAATAATTTTTGTTTTACAAAAAGATGGTGCAGCATAGTGGCCAAGACCATACAGCAGTTAACAAGACACGTTCCACTCAGAACAGGCCTCGCCATGGTCAACCAAAGAAGTTGTGTTCACATGATCAGTGTCATATCCAGAAATGAGTGCTGCCAGCATTGCTGCAGAGGTTACAGGGGTGGAGAGTTAGTTAGTGTTTAGGCCCTATGCTACACACTACATCGGATTGGTCTGCATGGCTGTCAGCCCAAAAGAAAGCTTCTTTTAATGATGATGCACAAGAAAGTCCACAAACAGTTTGCTGAAGACAAGCAGACTAAGGCTGCGGTGTACTGGCACCATGTCCTGAGGTCTGATGAGAACAAGATAAATTTCTTTGGTGTAGCTGGTGATAAGCATGGGTCGTGGCAACCAGGTGAGGAGTGCCAAGACAAGTGTGTCTAGCCTACAATTAAGTATGGTGGTGGGAGTGTCATGGTTTGCGACTGAATGAGTGCTGTCGGTTGTGGGGAGCTACGGTTCATTGAGGGAATAATGAATGCCAACATGTACTGTGACATATGGAAGTAGCGCATGATCCCCTCCCTTCAGAAACTGGGCTGCCGAGCAGTATTCCAACATGATAATGGCCCCAAACACATCTCCAAGACCACCACTGCCTTACTAAAGAAAAAGAGGGTAAAGGTACTAGACTGGCCAAGCATGTCTCCAGACACAAACCATATTGAGCATCTGTGGGGCATCCTCAAATAGAAGGTGGAGGAGCAAAAGGTCATCCACCAGCTCCATAATGTCATCATAGAGGAGTGAAAGAGGATTCCAGTGGCAACCTGTGAAGCTCTAGTGAACTCCATGGCCAAGAGAGTTAAAGCAGTCCACCCAATGGTAGCCACACAAAATATTGACACTTTGGGCACAATATGTTCATTTTGACTTATGCCCCCAAGCCTGCCTATCTAAAGCCCCCCTAAGCCTGCCTATATAGCGCCCCCCTAAGCCTGCCTATCTAAAGCCCCCCTAAGCCTGCCTATATAGCACCCCCCCGAAGCCTGACTATATAGCTCCTATAGCCCGCCTAAAGCTTGCCTACCTAGCCCCCCTGAAGCCTGCCTATCTACTTATATGGGGCCCTATAGCTACCTAAACCCTGCCGACCTACCTATATGGCCCCTATAGCCCACCTAACCCCTGTCTACATGTATGGCTCCCTATAGCTACCTAAGCCCTGCTTGCCTATATGGGGACTCTATTGCCTTCCTAAACCTGGCCTATCTGGGGCCCCCTATAGCCTATCTAAACCCTGCCTGACTAAATGGACTCCATATAGCCAAGGGGGCAGGTGCTGGTAAAGTCAGGATTCTAAGATATTTGTGTCTAAATCTCCAGGGACAAGTGGTCGGGAGATGTCATGATGGTGGTCTGGACCGGATGCAGAACAAAAGGAAAAGTCAACGACTCGTCAGAGAAACGTCACCTGTGAGTCACTAGATGTAACTACGCTTTAATCACATATGTCTGCACAGGCTGTGTACACTGGTGTCTACCACTATATGGTCACTGTCTGGTGGTTATATACAGTCTGCAAAGCCTGTGTATACTGGTATATACCACTATATGGTCACTATATGGCGGTACTATTGGTCTTTGTGCACTGATCAGTAATAGTGTAGGGGTATTATTCTGTCACTTTGTGATGGTAATTTGTGGTCATGTTCTGGCGGTATAATCAGGTCCATCTGAAGTAGTGTAGTATTGGTAATGTTTGTCTTGGTATAGTGGGATATTTTTGGTGGCAGTATGATAGTGATATGTATGGTGAGGTATTTACCCCTTGTATTATCTAACAGCATGTCCTGGTAAATGTTTGTGGTCAGGGAGGTGGGCAAGGGGGAGGGGGGAGGGTAGGTTGCCCCATCCAAAAGTTTACTTTGGGGCCCTGGTTTCTCTAGTTACGCCCCTGACTGTGTGCTCTGTGTGCTTATCCTTTACTTCATTGTGTGGGATACAATACTTAAGTGTTGTAAAGAGTATGAGTTTGATGCTTTGTTTCCCCTTTAAGGAGGAAGTTTCTATCACATTATATGCTTATACTGTAGGTACTGAGCTTAACATGTTTCCTGCTCTTTATTTCTGACACTGGGCTTTTAAACTGTTATTTACAAATTTATGTAATTCTTAGATCCATGTGTCAATGACATAACACTCATGATTGCTTGACTTATAACTTTACTTTTCCAAACTAGCCTTCATAAATAGAACATAGAAAGAAAACCTGCAATAAGGAAGTTGTCTCAACTTAAGTGCTCAAAAACCCTTAGGGAGAACAACTTATTGTCACCGCTAGTTATCACAATGGTATACCATCCTGGCCCGTTAAATAGTTGACATTATAATACATGCCAGCTAGGTCTATCAGAACGAAAGCCACATATTGAAAGAAGCTCTTTGTTTTAGCTCATAAAGGCTGATCCCAAATTAGGGACTTACTCCATGATATTCATATGTCCTTCTAGTGCATATGGAAAGGGGTTGCCTTGAGAGAAGAAAAGAGAAAGTAGGACAATCATAACATGTTAAAGGGGTTGTCTCGCTACAATGATTGGGTTTTAATTAAAAGATCTTTAAAAAAAAACAAGCAGCTTTGCAATATATGTTCATTACAAATGTCCTATTGATTTTGAGTTATCCCTGGTAGTAGGAGTGCATCAGCTCCTCAATTCACTATAGCCACCGACCTGTTGATTTTTCTCTCCCTGGCTGCCAGTGCTGGTGACTCATCAGTTTCTCAATACAGGTCGGAGCACAGAGCCCCTCCCGCACACTATGAGGGCACTTGTGATACTTCTGTAGGGGAGGGAGAGGGCTCTGGCTTCTGTGTCTGTGTAGCTGTGCTGCCTGGATTAACCCTGTGTGTCTGCTCCCTCCTGCTCTCTACACAGATTGAGGAGAGCAGAGGTGAGGTTTCGGGCCAGAAGTTGCCGTTAGTCTAAGATATTTTAGACTAAGACTAAGGACAACTTCAGGCCCGAAACGCGTCAGCTTGTCAGCCCCTCTTACCATCTCTTGTCCACGTTTTGCTTCTGGCTTGTTTTATATCGTTTCAATAAAATTGATGCTTTTATATGAAAATCGGACTAGTGCCAATCAACTCTTGCCTTATGCTATACATTGACCTGATGAAACGGGGACTTTATGCCCAGAAAAAGTCTGTTTTTAATTATTTTAATTTTATATCATTCAAAGTAAAAAAAACCGAAAACTTTAGGGGAGTTTATTCCAGTGTCAGAGTTTTTTTTTTTACTACAGTTTAAAGGGTTTCACTGCTTCCAACTCTCCTAATATGATCGAAAATTAATACGTTTACGATCACCTTTTTATATACTAATAGTGGAACATACTGTACATGAAGCATGCTTTAAAAATAAGAGTTAGAAATACACTTGTTTTATCACTATATCTATTGTCATAACTAATAGACCTTTTTACTCCAATATCTGTGCATGATCAAAGCATTTCATTACATTGAATTAATGATTAAATTCAATTTCTATAATGAAATCATTACTACAGTGCAAGAAGCAAGAAATAAATCCATGCAAGCCCCTTTATCATGTAAAAGAAATAGTGCATGTTTTTATCTTACTAAGGATTACTAATCTTTTTAATTGGATATATGCTGCATACATGTCCATTTCTCTTTATTAAACTAATTACATTGCCATAATAAATTTAATTTATAAAATTTAAAAAAAGAAAAAATGATTGCAAATAATTTTAGAAAAATGTTCCCCTCATTTGAAAATTTTTAAGAAATTAAACATCACCAGAGTCTTTTTGGGAAAAAAAAAGTCCCTCTTTTTTTTTACGCATAAAAGTGGATGGGTCCAAAAGCTTTGGGGACGAAACCAAAATTTATAAATACCTCTGCACTCCCCAAAAAAAATTTTAAAAACAAAGCCAGTAATATGTTATTGTCGAATAGTGTAGACTTTTAGCTTTTATTCAAGGGATTTAACAAAAATATAGGGCGACATGTATGAACGAGACTGTTGCATTTTTATGCCGTGATTTGCACCAAATAAACTATTGTTTTTCCTGCCTGACATTTTTAAAAGGTCTTTTGCCAAAAACTGGTGCATGTCCAACACCCTCGCCAGTTTTGTATGCGCCAATTGAATTTTGCTCCACATCAAAATTTAGATAACTTAAAAAATTTCTCTACAGAATGTGGCGCACACATATGTTTTAATAATCTATGCCAATTTCCAACTGGTAAGAAATTTAGGCGCATATTTTTGTCTCACAACAGGACACAAGTGCAGCCAGACACTTTCATACATACTGACAAATGCTACACTAACCACGAGAGGTATGATGCTATCTGTGCCAATTTTCATACATGTCACCCATTGTGTTAACCATTTATAAATTAGTGGCATTACGTAGTGCCTCCACTTTCAAATGCTTAAAAATAATTGGACAGTTGACTGAATAGTAGTTGTATGGTCCAATGGGGCCTGTTATCTCATTATTTCAAAACAAATTTAGGAGATGTGTTGAATTGTCATTTAGTAGCTGTTCATGAGAATTTGCAATAGGTGATCGAAGGAGGAGAAAATGCAAGTGAGGTGGGGCTTTTAAAGGGAGTAAAAAAAAAATATATAAATCTACTGAAGAGATGATAGAAAGATTGGGCAAATTAAAAACATTTTCCGTTTTTATATGCCTTAAAAAGATGCAATCATGAAATGCCTTCATGAATCCAGATACAGTGGGTTTATTTAAAGATGCAAACCACTGATAACACTTAGGCTATGTCTAAACAGCACAGGATTACAGACAGATTTTTACTGTAAGTGGATTCAGTATTTAGAATCCGCAAAAATCCGACTGTTTTAACGTGCCCATAGACTGCAATAGAAAACCCCCCTGTAGTTACAAGCACGATTTTCTAGGGGGGAAATTTCAAACCACTGCTTTTTAACATATCTAGTAACCTACGTTAAAAACAAAAGCCGAAAAAACTTTGCTAGAAAACATCATCATCAAGTCATATCAGATTGATAAAAAAATTTCCCTTTTAAAACCTTTACGGGGAGTGGGATCTCCTTTTCCACAAAATGATGTCTACAGAATCTTGTTTGACTGCACCAACTTTTGGCACCACCTGCCCCCATACTTTTTTACTCTCATAGAATCTACAGCGCTGTGTGGGCTCATTAGCATTACAAAACTAAACAAACGAGGGGGGTTAACCTTTGCGTCATGTATCAGAAAAAAATTTGAGCTTTGTCAACCGGGTTTTATGGGGCCCATCATTAGAGTAAAATTTTAGGACCCCCCCTAAACTACGACAACTGCACCTACCTATTTTCTGTCTTCTCTCTAAAAAAGCAGCCCCAGGATCATCAATGCTTAGAGGCCCACCATGTCCAGGGCCTATTGCTCCCATGTGTGTCAGTCTGAGCCTGGCTTTGAAGCACAAGACAGAGACTGAGAGCATATACCAGAACAAATACCACATGTTCATTCTGCTATGAGGGCATTTAATCAAGATGTGAACTCCTGCCTGAATTCTTACCCCGTAAATGGAATATATTCATTGTGCAAAATGTGCTCCTGTGTCTAAATGCTGCTGTTGCATATTGTTATGGGGCCATGCTGTTTTTTTACGATTCCCGCTCAGAACGTCCCCCTAATATTTATACTTAGGAGGAAAAACAGTCTGTCTTATGAACAATTACAATCCCTTTTTCCCTCCCAAAAAAAATGCAAAACATTTGTTAAAAGTATCTCTCGATCTTTAATGAATTGCTATGTCATCAATCAGCACTTGTTTTTACACATTTATCTTTATGGGTGAATGGATCTTTAGATGAGAGCTTGGATGACTTGTGCTCTAGCCTACAAAGTGAACCCGTCAGGTGGCTTATGCTATCTTATATGAGGAAAGCAGGATATGATAGAGGGAAAGAATCTGAGCTCTGTGATATATAGGGTTTTTTTAATTGGAGCAGATTTTTTTTAAACAAAAGGACTGATTCCCTTTGAGAAATCTTTTAAGCCCCCATACAGTGATTGCCATTTTCTCTTACACCCAATACGGAAAAACTTCAATCACTGTATGTGGGCAGGGTAAGCAGGACTTCCACTGTCTCTTCAGGAATCCTATCAGTATTTACTATGCTAATTTTTCAGGAATACTTCTTTAAATTATATAAACCTATATATCACGGAGCTCAGCCTCTCCCTCCATCAAGTCCAGCTCTCAGACATAGTAGCATAAACCCCCTGACAGGTTCACTTTAAAGGCTAAAATATAACATGAATTGTTATCCTTTTTTTTCTAAGTATAGTCAAAATGAAAGAAACTATTTCCTATACATAACCTCACCATTTATATCTTTATCCATATTCATAATAAACACTGTAATTAGCAGACCTCAAATTGCAACACGTACAAGCATGCATTATATTTAATAAACGTGTTATTTTACAATTCAGAACCTCAATACCTATCTTGTATGTAGAATATATTATGCACCGGATAACGGCATTTTAATGAATATCAACTGACTCGCTCCAGTAAAATATCAAATAAAATAAACATCGCTAGTTTTGTGTATCAATTACTCCCCCAATCTACAGAAAATTTATGAAAAATCTTCATTTTAGCAATGAAGTGTGAATGAGGCAATCTTTAAGACTAAACATACTATTATTCTCACTTTAATGTTCTTTTAGACCTGCGTATAAATGCTATACAGTCTATCAGACATTTAGAACACAGGAAAGGTTACATTCATTTTTTTTAAAACTAAAATTACCATGTTAGTATAATTGTATGCACATTTGTTCTGCATGCATCAGTAATAAGATGTCAAAGACTTTTAAATCATTGCGCTGCCAGCTAGGAACACTTTCAGTAAATGCCAAATTTGCACAAGAGGCCAGAATTTTTTTTCTGCTTTTTCTGTCTGAATCCTCTAAGAGGGCGCAATGGTACCTTGAAGGGAATTGCCATGAACCTGTTATGAAACAGACCCTGATAAGACATTTATTGCCTCTTACTTAATCAGCATACTCGCTTCCAGATGTCACGTTAAATTTACTCATCTAATTGTTTTTTAGAGAAGCAGTATAAACATTGCAGCAATTTAAAGTAATTGTGCTAGTAAAATGGATATTCAAAATGCCCCACTTTTTATTTTTTTAGAAGTGTCCTGCTAATGTTTTTTTCCTGCCAAGACTTTCGGACATAGTATGCACCATGATTTACTAAAATAAAGGTAGCACAGGAACTGCCATCTATTAATGTTATATCCTCGATATATGCCTTTTTTGGAATACCCTTTAACTATAGTTTGCTTGAAAACCAAATTCTACAAAGATAAACAGACAAGTAAAGAAAAACAGGACACATGAGTCTTCTCTAGCAACAGTTTGTTTTTCTAACTAAATGACAGGATTCCAACCTTGAGACTTTTTATAGCCTTGTGTACACAATTTTTAAACCCTACGTCCCGGGGCCTGTAACAGAAATAGCCAAATAGGGGTGTGAATCTTAAATTGGGGTGTGCTCTGTGAAAGTGCATTGGGAAAAACCCCTTTAAGTATGTTTTTTATGTAAAGGGATTGTAATTGTAAGCCTTTGTGGTCAGGTCCTCCTCCCCTTTCCCCGTACCAGTTTTTTAGCATTTACTCAAATATTGTATTGTTTGACACATGTTATTAAATATGTAAACCCCCTTGAATGTACAGCCCCTGGGAAATAAAATGCGTTTCAAAAAAATAAGAAAAAAAATACTTCATAAAAATCCTAACATTGTGCTTTGGATTATACCATGGTTCTGATTATACAAGATGATACAATAAAAGTCAAGTTTTTCTACATTCAAGTGGTTTTGGATGCTGAATTCACTTTTGTCAGTGCATCTTCTCCCCAAGCAATGCATTATTTCCAAAAAGTGATGCTGGGCAATGTAATATGACTGCTGCAGCCAATAAGAGGCTGCAGTGGTGACCTTCTGTTTGGCCTGAGCTGGAAGACAATAGAAGATTGGTGAAGAGGACTAGGAGAATCCTTTCTGGATTGAACATGAATTAAGAGGGGAGTCTGGGTTCTCTCATCCTCTGCCCCATAGTAAAACTAAAAAAAAGCCGGATTACTTCTTTGAAGGGGTTTTGCTAAGACATCTTTTCCCTACCTAACAGGCTGTCGCTGTCCTCTTCACTGCTGAAAATAGGGGCATTCTTTAAAAAAAAAAAAAAAAAAGCGCCAGCAAGATGCCCCTCTGTGACAACATCACGCCGCCTCCCGTCTGCGCTCCAGAGGCCGATATGCATTATTCATCAGCCTCAGCAGTGTGAGGAGCTCTGCAGTCCAAAGTGACATGTGGGCTGGGGCTGGCTGCTCATGATTCATGATTCGGGCTTCTCCTGGCCTCCTCCCTTCCTCCAGCAGTCAGTGACTGCCGACTGGGGCTGGCTGCTCGTGATTGATCTGTTGGGCTTCTCCTGCCCTCCTGCAGTCAGTGTAGGTTTCACTGACAGCAAGCAGCTATTACTTCTCTCCTATTGTTTTCATCAAAATTTCAATGACAGCAAGCAGAGGTCTTTACTTAACTCCCAGGACAAATGTCAGCTTTATCACCCAAGTTTCACTGACAGCGAGCAGGGTCTTTTCCCAAAGATACTGTGACACTGACTGCTTGAGGAGGAAGGGAGGGGGAAGATCAATCACGAGCAGCCAGCCCCAGCCGGCAGTCACTGACTGCTGCAGGGGGGAGGGAGGAACCGGATAGAAGACCATCTGGCCCGGGCAGGGAGATACATCACATGTCTGACAGTGCGCGCTCCCATGCCAGGCATCAGAGAGAGAAGAGGAAACCGCGCAAGCGCAGTCAGACAGGTGGAAGCCGGAGAACTGGTCGGAACCCCTAACAACAAGCAGTAATCACATGCAAAGTAAGAAAGGCTGCAGTTATGATACAGAACATTTTTATTTTAATTACATGCATTTAGGAAAATGTTTAACTACTAATTTTGGAGTATCCCACATCATTATATCATGGCAAAACCTCTTTAAGTCTCATGCATAAAAACATTTAAAAGTATACAAAGGCATCTAAAGATATCAATGACAAGGCCTTACTGGGATTCCTGGTTGTATTTCATCTAAAGTATATGCAGCCATATTATGGTTGCTGCTAGGTGTATCACCTTTCATTTATAGATATTTATCTGACTTAAATTCATGTATACAAAACAAAAGTGTACATTACCACAAGTTATACCCACAAATGCAATAACTGAGTAGACGGATGTCAGGGTTATAATACACAGCCACACATATTATTTAAAAAAAGCTTTATTAACTTCAGTACATATCTTGTTTTCCTCAGTCCAACATAAAATCCAAGTTCCTACAGTGATTCAACTTCCACAAACAAAACTAATCTCTGAACTAATTTTTTTTTAATCTTGAACGTGTGGAAAAACACATAGAAACAAATTATTAACTGACTGTGGAAAACAAAATAACATAGACTCTCAATATATACAAATAAAGATAAATATTAATGATAAATACTTGTTTTTATATGTTTTATTAAATTAGCTTTCATTTTTTTTGGTAGTCAATTTTTAAGTCCCCAAGGGTTTTTGGCCGTTAGTCATGTAATCTGTTGTACACTGCACTGCAATACCAGTGCATTTCAACACAGAGTACAGTGTACATATACCAGAGGCAGTTTAGTAGGAGGAGTGTTATGGTAGTCCTGGGGTGATTTACTTTGGTCCCTGACTGCTATACCAACCAGTCAGCACCCAGTGACTGTGTTACGTGACAAACAGGCAAGGAAGACATATGCCCCTCTGCCTCATGACGGAGTTGCCACACTTACCTTGTTCACAGTATTTAAGTGGTTAAATGACTCAGATTACAATTATCTACAATTCCTGCTGATGACTGTAGGCATCAACTGAAATTAAAACCTGCTACACACAATTTGCAGAGCAAGTTCCCTTTAAGGGCATATCCCCACGGCCGGTTTTTCAGCCGGTTTTGCAGCTGGTTTTCGATTTTGAAAGCCGTCTGTCAAACTTTATCACGGACCTCTATGCAAAATCCGTGCAGCGCTCCCCACTGCATGGGTTTTCTGCCGGACATTTTTTTAGGCCGCCGGCGGTCGGAAATACATTAAACATATTCATTCTTCCGCCCAGTTTTCTGGTGGAATATGAACATTTCAATGCGAAGGGGGACGGGTTTTTCTCTGCAAGCCGCTGATAAAAGCCGTCCCCCTGCAGCCGTGTACACGGCCCCATAACAATCCGACCGTATTTGCTCTGTGCCGTGGGAACATGCCATATCTGGCTCAACAAGTGAATGGGATAAACTGTCACAACTCACATTTAAATCAACAGAGGTCTTAAGAACTTTTTTCCAAAAGTTATTTTATATTATTTACCACATTACTTACAAACTCAAGCCTATACCATGTATACTTTTCAGCATAAATCTAGTTGCTATAAAATATTTTTTTTCTTGATTTGCTGTATATTAGTGCAAACAGTTAACCAAAAACAAACATTATTTACTATCACCCTACCCACTCTCCCGCTCTGCTGATGATATTAAATTGCATTCCTCAATCATCCGAACCTCCCATGCCCGTCTCCAAGATTTCACACGTGCAGCACCAGTTCACTAGAACATGCTACCGCGGGCAATTAGGCACACTCATGACTCTCATAGCTTTAAGAGGGCGCTGAGAACACATCTTCAAAACTCGGCCTACCAGAATCCCTAAATGGCAACCCCTTCCCCCCCGACTCCTAAGGCACTCATCTCATTTTGAAACCTAGCTGTATATAATGTACTGTCTGGTGGCAGTCCATCCGAATCTACATAAAACAACCTCAAATAATATATCACATGGCTGGAGCCATTGTAAATATAGCACTTCTACCCTTTTCTCACCATACACCCTATAGATTGTAAGCTCTTGCGAGCACGGCCCCCTCCCTTGTGTCTCATCTTGTAAGTAGCTTTCTTGTGCAATGTATGTCTTTTGTCTGTACCTACACCCTCCAAATTGTAAAGTGCTGCGGAATATGTTGGCGCTATATAAAGATTATTATTATTATTATTTACTATACAGGTAATTTCCTACTACATGTTCAACAAAAATACTTGGAAGATGCACAGATGCTGTAAACTTGACGGTTACATTGCAGCCTCCCATGTTATCTGTTCTTAGGACATAAGAAAACCAATTAAAATGCATTTAAAAGGTTGTGATAACTTTCTGTACTGTGATATCTGGGTTCATTATCTGTCTAGTTTATCTTTGCTGCATCTATCACCCTAAGGCCATGTTCACACGGCTTATTCTGGGACGTAATTCAGTCCGTAATTACGCGCCGAAGTGCGCCAATTACGGGCCGAATCAGTCCCAGTAACTACGGTAATGCACAGTTCTCATAGAGAACTATGCATTACGTCTCCTCGCCCTGCTCGGCGAATACGCCGAGGGGGGAGATTATTGACATGTGAATTACCAGCGGCGTATACACGCCGCTAGCAATGACTGTCTATCTGCCGGCGAAGTGCCGCCCCCCCGCTCTCCGCCCTCCTCCCCGCCCCGCCCCCGGCCACACGGCTCTGTTAACACTTTAATGTTATCTAAGCTTTATTTATTTTCTGATATTGTAAATGTTTTTATGAATATGGCCATCTTCCATCCTCCCTCAGCACTGAGAACTGTATATGCAATGAGTGAGAAGGCAGGGACGGTGATAAATAGTCCCAGTCATTTCCATGGAGAGCCCAGCTGCTGCCATCAACCTGCTCCTCCTCCCAAGGCTACAGAATTAACAGCCGTGCGGAGCTAGATGCTGATCGTCTAACTTAGGCATCCTCAAACTGCAGCCCTCCAGCTGTTGGGAAACTACAACTCCCATCATACAGGGCCGCAGTTTGAGGATGCCTGGTCTAACTTATAAAGTCAATAGGCAGTCGGCATCAATACACACTGTGACTTTGCCCTCCCTGATTTCTTAAGGATAGCGGTGCCCCACACACAAAAATGGGGCGTTGATTTATGTGATCTGCAAGGATGAATTTATACCTGAATCAGCTAAGAATGTTTTCCACTTGGATGAGTTAGCTTGGAGAATGTCACAAAAACATTCCACTGACCATAACACTGCCACAACCAATTTGTGTTCTTCCAGCAATAGTTGCAGGCTGTTTGCCTGCTGATGTTTCGTGCCTGAAATGCCAATGTCCATCCACTTGATGACGCAGAAAAAGTGTTTCACCAGAAAAGGCAACCCTTCGCTAATCAGAAATGCAATTGCAAGGCTACAATGAAAATTTAAGCCTTTTCTGCCAACTTCGTAACAACGGTGCAGTGATCATTTGTCTGCTTCCAACTCATCATACACAGTAGGGTTTACTGAGCTGTTTTAGACATACATTTAGTAGCCCCTTAGTTCATTTTGGTGGTGTGCTTCTCCACTTTAGCCTGTTGGTCTACCCTTGCGCACCTTCATAGCCAATGTTCATCTCTCACATCAATAGCATATGATGGTTTGAACTATCTACATCACATATTTGCATTGTGCGGTTTGTTCATTCATGATACACATTCTCCACCGAAGCATGCGAGCAGTTCACAAACTGTTTCAGAAATACTCCTCCCTTGGCATGAAAGCCAATAATCATCCCTTTTTGCAACTATGATATATTGCCCCAGTGACAGCATTTAGGTATATGTGTGCAGACAGCCTTTCACACATCTTATATGCCCACCAAGCCAACTCATAACATGTGACTTCTTTCATGAGGTACATGCTACCGACAAGAAAAATAGAAATAATAATGTGACTTGACTGTGTAAATGTTATGACTTGACTGGACTTTAAGCACCTAAATAGATTTTTAAACAGTACTTGGTCATCCTTTGTGGAAAATTTATTTCTTAATTTCATCTATGTAATTCAAGCTTTGATGAATAGATTCCTTTCTTTGTGAAAACTTGTACATAGAAAGGCTAAAGCAATTTAGTTGCAGCCTACATAATGTCAAGTGATGTGATTAAATTTATAGTGCCACTCACATTCATAAAATAGCAAGATGGAAAGGAAAACAATGGTTAACTCCAAAATGATTGGATCAAACTAAGCAGCTGTCTTTGTGATTCACTTTGGATGTACACTGTCCTACATTAAACAATCAGGTGAGCAAATATTACTGAATTACAATGTTTAGTCTTAAAATACTAATAGTTTTTCTGTATTTCATTTGTACAAAAGAGACTGCAGTGAACTTCATACAAGAAGTAAAGTACTCGCCTGTCCGCCACTATCAACCTTCGCAGGAGAGGGCTTAGCAGACAATTTAATAAGCTAATTAGGATAGTTAGCAAACCAATCCCTGACCTTAACTCATTATTAAAACCTGTTCTGTTTTTAACTAGATGCCAGTTATTGCTTTTATATGTAATTTGTCTGTTGAGAGTTTGGATTTATATATAACCTGCTATCTCTGACTAACTTTCTGGACTGAAGCCTTGATTGAAGGCTTGGACTTGACTTGAACTGTTTTTTGACCCTTCACCTTCTGTTCCTCTTTCTGATAGTGCTTTCCTGGTGTTGACCCAGCTTTCCCAGGTTCTGATGATGGTTTTAGATTTGCTTTGGTGTATTATTTGACCACCTGGTATTGATCTTTCGATTATTTGTTGGACTGTCACTTGTTAGCTCCACCAGCCAGAGGCTACTTTCCTGCTATTTATTCCCAGGTTGCGCCTGCAAAGTGCAGATCCCTGTAGCAGGTTTAAGGGGTGATTACCTGCATTTCCTTAGATTCTTCTAAGTAGAGCAGTGACGTCAAGATTGACTATGGAAGGGCAATTGCTTGACAGGTTTTACAAATGGCAGGAATACTCCATACATTTCATACTTTCCTACTTATTAGGTCAACAGGAGTTTCAGCGTTATGTCTGTCTTGTTGTCTGCATTCATGTGGAGTGCCTGCATGGCAACTACCTGAGTCCTTGCTTGTCAGCTTACTTGGCCATGTACCTGAGCTCATTATCATACTCATATAAAGTTCAGCAGAAAATGGCAATCTGATTGCAGTATAGAAGTATTGATCTTGTCTAATTTTGTTGTGCTTCATTGTTCTATCCTGTCTCTTAAGAGTTTAGTTCTGTCAGGCTGACGTATCTGGTTTATTGTCTTGGTTTTGTTTATCCTCGTTTGGGACCCTTGTAGTTTTGGAGAGTTATCGATTTGTTGTCTGTCTATTTTCTCTTGGGCTCTGTCCAGTACTCGCTGGGTCCTAAAGCCACTTTCTGTATTAGGGTCAGTTGTAGCTTAAAGACATATTTGAAGGAAAGG
Source organism: Phyllomedusa bahiana (assembly GCA_025379985.1). Classification (NCBI taxonomy): domain Eukaryota; kingdom Metazoa; phylum Chordata; class Amphibia; order Anura; family Hylidae; genus Phyllomedusa; species Phyllomedusa bahiana. The sequence continues at coordinate 57,064 of JAODAL010008138.1, read as the reverse complement.
CTTTAGGGTTTCCATTAAGGATAAAGGTCCCAGTGTTAGAGGAAGTCATAGGCTGAGTTTTGGAGGGATAACGTTAGACACAGTTAGCTGAAGTTTTTGAATCAAATGCACCTGTCTTTTTCTGCTTATTGTCCATTTGTCATATCATCTGGCAATGATAACAAAAGGATGAAGAGACAGCATCCAGCGGGTTTAAAAAATAAAAAAGTCGATTTACCTGTGTTAAGGTTGAAACATTGCAAGTATTTTTGGGTGTTTTGGAGGAATAAAACTTACTTTGTTTTCTACTTTTTTAAACCCGCTGGATGCTGTCTTTTCATCCTTTTGTTCTACAAGTTTTAACCCCGTGGAGTCAGGGACTGGAGACTGTGCATCTTGTATTTTGATAGGGTAGTGCAGCTGGTTCCCATTTGTGTTTATTGAATCATCTAGCAGTGAGTCTTTTGATTGATATGCTTCATATTGCTATTTCATGTAACTGCTGGTGTACTTCTTGTGTTTCTTATTGTTGTTTGGAGTTCACCAGCATTGTTACAACAGGTAATCAATGAAAATTTCACAAGTATTAATACTCTGAGTGAACCAGAGCAATGACTTGAGGCTCATTGGCCCCGATTTAAAATTTATATTAGGGCCCCCAACTATCATGTGGTATTTACAATACTGGTGTTATCTTATGTGGCAATAAAACTACTTATCATTAAACAACATGCCTCTATGATTACAGTTATCTTAATATGTACATGTAGATGTTTAGGTTAAGATAAATTATTATTATTTATTTTAAAGCGCCATAACATATGTCAAACAAAGTACAATGACAATGATAAATGACTAACACTAGGTACCGGGGAGAGAGGACCCTGCCCGTGAAGACTTACAATCTACAAGGAAAGAGATAGAAAGTGAGGGGCAGACATTTTTTGGGGGGTGGAGTAGGGACAGCAGGGTTATGGTAGGTTGTAGGCTATTCTAAAGAGATGGGTTTTCAGGTTGCTTTTAAGGCTAGTGAAAGTGGAAGAGAGACTGAGGTGTTGGGGTAATGAGTTTCAGAGTATGGGGAAGCATGGATGGTAGGAGGAGCGGAGATTGCATGAGGGGACGTTTCTGGAGATTTAGGTAGAGATGTATGGAGGGGAGAGGTTATGGAAAGCATTGTAGGTCATGGTTCATAACTTAAATTTAATTTTCTGGGCAATGGGTAGCCAGTGAAGGGATAGGCACAGGGAAGAGGCAGAAAAGTACCAAAGAGAGAGGTGGATAAGACGGGCAGCTGAGTTGAGGATGGTTTGAAGAGAAGTAAGAGTGCTAGAAAGGAGGCCACAGAGAAGGATGTTACAAAAGTTAAGGTGGGAAATGACAAGGACATGGAACAGCAGTTTTGTAGTATCCAAGTTAAAGGGGTTGTCTCAATACAAGGATTGCTTTTTATGTTAAAGATCTTTGCAATATATGTCCATTAACAATGTCCTACTTATTCCTAGATATCCCCTCTTGTATGGGCTGCATCAGCACCTCAGGTCGCTATAGCTACAGACCTGTTCAATCTCTCATGATAGGCTGCCAGCATTGGTCGCTATAGCTACAGACTTGGCTTCTACTGCAGCCTAATAGAAGTTAGTAAACACGACCCTGAATTCAAAATGAAACAAAAAAAAAACAGAACTGAGGTGAGATAGATCAATGTAGTAAGACAACACCTTTAAGGAATGAGCAGATTCAAAAGATGTTTTTCTTAGGCTTTAGAAGTTACTAGGTCATTGGTGAGTTTGGTTAGGGTGATTTCGGTAGATTGATGGGATCAGAAACCAAACTGCAGTGGGTCAAGAAAAGAGTTGGAGGACACATGAGAGGACAGTTGAAAATAGATGTGCTGTGCAAGGAGTTTAGAGGCAAATGGAAGAAGTGAGGTGGGACGATAGTTGGACAGACAGGAGGGGTCAAGAGATTCTTTTTAAAGGATAGGAGTGGTGACAGTGTGTTTAAGGGAGAAAGGGAATATGCCAGAGGTTCAAGATAGATGGGTGAAAAGATGGGTGAGGGCTAGGATAATAATAGCAGTAAGGGCAGGGATGAGGTGAGATGACAAAAAAAAGGTGAGATGGAAGCATATTACCAGCATACACAATGAATGTAGATGCCAATTGTGGTGTGAAAAGGATTATATTGGCAACTCTGTTTCTATCTCTAGTTAGAAACATTATTATCTGTATACTTCAATTTACCTTGTAACATTTTATATAATAGTTCAATTTTCTATAGCTTGTTCTCAGTAGGTACCTCAAGCGACTGAAGATGCTCCAATTATGAAAAAGCAGGTAATTAGAAAGCAAATGCCATTTGTTATTTCTCTGTTGTGTTACAGACATGAAGCAGAACAATCCACATTTCCTTATTATTATAATTATTGCCATCTAAAAATCAGACAGAATAAACATAGACAGGCAGTCTAAAAATAGGATAGATTTATTACAGTGGCTCGTGAGGTTTGATAAATTTGGATTGTCTAGCTTTTGTAAATCAATAACTAGTTGATTTACTTTGCACCAGAATTCTGCACCAGAGCTTTTGGCACAATGTTGGTGAATTTTGGGCATAGCATGTTATATTGTGGCCGCGACCCCTTTTTCAGGTTGTTAGCAAGAAGTGTCTGAAGCACATTATAAATGTGTCTGCAATGCCCCACTTCATGGCACATGACACTTTTCTGGCACAACCACGATAGTTAATGTTGACTTTTATAAATGATAAAGGGGTATTATCATGTCAAACATTTATGGCATTTTGACAGGACATGCCACAAATTTCTGATAGGTTTGGGTTCTGCACCGTTCTCAAGAACAGGGCTCAGTTTACCCTCTGTCCATATTGTCAGCTGTACAAAACAAGTAGGTGGCTGTGCATACTCAGCTCTCTATTCATTTCAATGGGAGTTCTGAGTACAGCTGAGCACTATAAATTCACTGTACTTGGAACTCCCATAAAAGAGAATGAAGAGAGCAGCCTTAAAGGGTTTGTCTATTAATTTAAAAACAGGTTGTGCTGGTCAGGGGGACTTAAAATAGAAAATAAACCTTAACCCACCTGTAAAGCTCTTTCCATTTCAGCATCGCTACTGCTCCCTGCTGATGATGCCATGTTAATCCATCACATGATGCTGCAGCTAATCACTGCCCTCGGTGGTCTTGTGTTGTTCATACAGGAAGAGACTGCTGAGGCCAGTGATTGACTGCAGAATTACATGACCAATGAATGTTTAATGATTATCAGGGAGCAACAGGAGATGCAGCAGTGCTGTAACATAGCAGGCTTCAAAGGTGAGTTAGTTTAAAAATACAGGGGCTTAAAATTAGGGAGAAAAAAACTTAATTACAATCCCTTTAAATGTCTGAGATGGAAATACCCATTTACAGAGAAATCATTAGGGCAGTGTTGGCAGTACTCATGTCAGGGCCCCTGATCACATTTAAAAAAAAAAAAAGAAAGGGGCCTCTGATATGGTGTAAAATAGGAAATAGTAAATGGTAGTGGGCCTCGATGATTTCATAGGATGGGGACCTCAACTTACTGATGGAAGCCATAACATTTTACCACTTATGCTGTGTAAATGAGTAAACAGGATTGTTTTAGGAAGTTCTTGAGCACAACAGGAAAAACAACAAATTGAATTGCTTTCACTCGGTAAAATAAGGCCATTTTTGTACTGCAGTCTTAATTCTTTATGAAAACTATAATATTGTGCATTCCAAATGTAGTGTAGTGTTTTGCATTTCACATCAACCACCCAGAAAAGCAATAGTTAATAAATCAATTAACCCCTTAAGGACCAGGCGTTTTTTTTTTTTGTGACACGTTCGTTTTTCCCTCCTCGCCTTCTGAAAGCCATAACTTTTTTAGTTTTCCACCTACATAGACACATGAGGACTTTTATTTTGCGGGACAATATGTACTTTTCTAATGGTGTTATTCACTATACTATAGAATATACTGGGAAACCGCAAAAAAATTCCAAGTGGGACAAATTGTGAAAAAAAATTATTTTCGCCATGTTTGCGGGGGTTTTGCTTTTACGGTGTTCTATCTTCGGTAAATATAATGTGTTATCAGTATTCTACAGGTTGTTGCGCATCCGGAAATACCAAACATGTAGGGTTTCCGTTATGATTTGGTACCTTAAAAAAATTCCAAACATTTTCTATTTTTGAAATTTGCGCCGCGGCGCCATCTTCTGCAAGCGTTAACTTTTTTGTACTAACACCTACGGACTTGAGTGAGGGGAATTTTTGCGGGCTGAAGTGTACTTTTTATTGCTTGCAGTTTGGAATGCATGCGACTTTTTTGATAATTTTATTCCATTTTTTGAGTGACGTAAAATGACCAAAAAACGCAATTTTAGCGTTTGGAATTTTTTTCCTTCTACGGTGTTCAGCGTACGGGATAAATGATGTTATATTGTTATAGATCGGACTTTTTCGGACGCAGCGATACCAAATATGTGTAACTTTTTTATTATTTTAATTATTTTATTTGTAAAATGGAGAAAGGGGGTGATTTGAACTTTTAATACTTTTTTTTGTACTTTAAAACTTTATTTTTTTTTTTTTTTACTGTAACATTGAGGCCACCTATGGTACTTGACCACTAGGTGGCGCGATTATTAATACAACCTAATGCATTGCATAGGCAATGCATTAGGGTGTACAAAGATGGCGGTTTCCCCACTTCCTGTATGGGCCCGGCCCGGAAGTGGTAGGCTCCCCAAACCGGCCAGGGTAAGTAACTCGGGAGACCTTCACAAGGCCTCTCCCAACAGCACCATGCCCGGCATCAGGTGAGCTCGCGTGAACCATGACCGTGTAACGACCGTTGCGCGGCACCGATTGGTCGTAATTCAGAGCAACCGCGGCCATCTTTGGCCACGGTGTCTGACGGGTTTAAACAGCAGCCATGTGGGCATGAACAGCCACCTTCCATCGCTTGTTAAACAGCCACGGGGTGTTTACGCGATGATTTGCCGCTAACACCCGGCAGCTGTGCGGGGGGGTCGCGGAGCGATCCCCCTGCAAAGCGCCTTAGCGGCCTTGGGGCGTACTCATACGCCCAAGGTCGTTAACGGGTTAATGATGTAAACTGTTGTGCACCTTCATTAACATCTCCAGCCATTAAAACTGGAAAAAGCAATCCAGCACTGAACTGAGACAATAAAACACTTCCTAGAGCCTTCAGCAGCTGTGTGTCTCTCTGCCTCGCTTTATAGCAGCTCCCTCCTATTTTCCCCTCTTCTCTTCTATGGGCAGCTGTAATATCTCAGTGAGGTAAAAACTTGTCTTCTCTTTGCAATAATGACTGTATTACTGAATCCTAAGGCTAAGTCTACACAGCACTGTGCTGCATAGACCGCAATAAAAAATCCATGCTGCAGTCTATACAGCACATATTTGTTACGATTGGTTTAAAAATCCGACGGATTGAAGGATTAAAGTTTAAAGATTTAATCACCTTGTGAGCGAACTAGACAAACAAATATGGATATGGTTCCAGTCAAAGAGGCAGCAACATGTGTCTATTTACCTTAGGTTGGCCTTGTGCTGGGCACACATGGGGGGTGAACGTGGCCTTGCTCCTGTGTGTGGATGCACCTGAAATGCTGGTGTAGGTACCCCTCCTCCCATAAGGCAACAATGGGTCCACTAGGGCATCGATTTATAACTGTACTGGGACATCCCACATCACACCCCCTTCACAACCCTTTGTCACTCCCTCTCATGCCCCTGGGACGGTCTACATTCTCCTCCCTCTGAGGCAATGCTGGTTTTGACTTCGGACACAAAATGGGTCATATCGCTGCAGTGCATTGGGACAGAACCGAGACAGTGATACCATCAGAACCGGATGGGCCTAAGCTATGACTTGGTACCAAACATTGACTTTCTACTATGTTCCTTGTCCAAGCCTTATGTTTTTCCCTTCCCATGTGTCCTTCAAACACAGGAGTGACAGCTATGTGTGTGGGATGTTTCATATTTAAAAATATAAAACTGGGGTGTGCCTGTGATGCACGGTTCTTCTATAAATCCTTATGAAATATTGGCCCCACTGAGACTGGTCCACCCCTTTGATGCTTCGACTCCCTGCTAGGCTGGTCTCCTATCTGGCTTGGGAGCAGTCAGGTCTGGCACCTAAATTGGGGACATGTGCCTTTTTCCTAATTGATGGCTTCCTCAAAGACAGGTGTTGCACAGTTTTAGCTTGGATGACTTTTGCAATCTGAGTGAATTTGAAGTTGGGGAAGTGACCTTTGTAATTTTCCTCACAGGAAGAAAAAAGAAAAAAAAGTTGATGCAGGTCATTGCCTTGACTTGACAGCACTAGTTGGAAGTGAATTGTTCACAGGCAGGGATATCAAAGCAATGGCACATAACCGTTGAAGCTACTGACTAGCTGCACTGCTCACGAGCTGACTGCAGCAGTCAGATATAAACCAAGACTGGGGAAGAAAGTGCTGGAATACTAGTTATTCCAGCACTGTTATATCTATACAGCATTGTCCAAAATCTGACGGCATTTGAACATCACCGGACCGTGGGTTTTGGCACAGGTCTGCGCTAAAAACTGCAGTTGGTTTTTGGATTTGCAGTTGACCCCTTACATTGAATGTATGAGGACCTGACAGCAATCTGACCAGAAAAAAATCCATGCTGTGTAGGCTACAGCCCAGATTTTTTATTGCCGTCTATGGGGCACAGGTTACTGTCAGATTTTCAGGAGATTCTAAATACTGAATCTGCTGAAAATCTGACCAAAAACCTGTGCTGTATAGACGTAACCTAAGTGCTGAGATTTTGAAAGGGTTTTTTTTATATTTTTTATAGCAACTTTTCGTATAACACTCCTTTGCACTGCAAAGTTTGCACCTGGGATTTCTATGTCATTTTAATATTAATGTAAACACATAGCAATATATTTAAAAAAAAACTTAGATAACTTTTTTTTTTAAAATTCTTTTTTTGTTTGTGGTATTTATTACAAAGACAGAATATACAGCTATGAAACATTGCCTTGTGTCATATCTGTGATTTTTGTATTTGTTATGAAGTAAAGATCTGGGTGACCATGCTCTAAGTATAGTGATTCAATAATGCCATGGATTGTAATCAGATTCCCAGCTTCTTCCTACAGCCTTGGACACTGTCGGCGACATGTATGAACGTTGGTGCTGACAGGCCAGTTCTAAATAGCTTTAAGGCAATGTAGAATGCGCCAGAATGTATGAACCTGTTCTTCTGCAGGTCATACATACAGGTGCAGTCTAGTGCCAATACGACAAGTCTGGCTCAGGCAGACCACCTTTAACCTGGTCTGGCTGTTCTAACTGTTCTGCGCCTAGATTTGGCATCAAAGAATCATAAATGTATTTACTTCTATGAATATAGTGGGACACACCCCCAGAATTCCCCTCATCTTTCATGCATTAAAATGTGTCGCTCCGGCACTTATCACGCCAAAGTTTGGAGTGTGACTATTCATACATCTGTAGAACAGGGCTACTAAAACTTTTTGACACTGTAAAACTGGCACAGCCCCGTTCATACATGTCGGCCTATATTTTACTGTATTATTTTACTTTTAGTATAACACTCCTTTGCACTGCAAAGTTTGCACCTGGGATTTCTATGTCATTTTAATATTAATGTAAACACATATAAATTCATTTATAGTCTGCACACACTGCACTTATTAGCAAAAATTATTCACACTAAATCAATTATTCATCCAGCATTTTCTTTACTAGGCTAAACTTACTGACTGGTTTGCTTTACTAGACTGATGATACAGAATTTTCCAGTGTTCATAGTTCATAGACTTGAATTAACCCTGTACCAGTTAATACAACCTGTAATCTAGACAAATTCACTATCAGCAATTGGTGACACAAAGACATTTTACACAGCCAAAAAATTCTTCATGGAGGATGTTACAGCCCAGCAGACACTTAGGCTATGTCTACACAGCATGGGTTTCTGGAGGAATTTTCAGAGGATTCAGTATTTAGAATCTGCCGAAAATCCGACTGTAACCAGTGCCCCATGGACCGCAATAGATAATCTGTGCTGTAGTCTACTCAGCACGGATTTTCTACTGTCGGATTTCTAAACTGCCAGCCATCCGCTGAAATATAGAACATGTTCTATCTTCTGGAGGATTCCCAGTGGAATCCTGTACAGTCAATGTACTGGCCGGATAGCAAATCCAAAAACCAATCTTGTTTTTTTGGGCAAACCCATGCCAAAAACCGCGTACAGCAAAGTTAAAATACTGTTGGTGGAGTACAATACCAGGTATTTCAGTCATTTTATTTTCTTTAATAAATTTCTGCTCACTCAATGTTTATGTTCAATTCCATAAGCTTTATCTTACAGTATTTACTGTTCAAAAATGTAAAGCAGAAAAAAAAACTTTTTCCTCACTTTTTCACACTACTGCACTTTCTGTTTCTACTGTATGTGCTGACCACACAGGACCATGAATATATCCTTTGATAGCTGTTGTAAAATGCTGAAAATGCACTGCTTCTAGCTGTCTATGCTGTAAGCAAATTGTTGGCAGCTAGCAACCAGCAATCATTTTAAAGCAGCACAGCTACAAAGTATGCATCATTTCAAATGGCAATAGAGAGAGACACTTGGAATTTATGTCAACAGAGTTAGGTACAGTATTTCAGTATCTACAAAGATGCAGGACTCAACAGATAACTGACAGTGAAGGCAGTAAATTTCATACCATTTCACAAACTATGACTAGGGACATTATAGAGGCTAACATTAAATTTCCAAACTAGTCTTAATTTAAAGAGCTTGTAGAATTTTCTAAGGTGTCAACTAGAAATGGCAGCCATTACACTGCTCTTAAAACTTCCAACCTAAGTTTCCAGAACTCATGAATGCTATGTTCAGAGGTGTAACTTGAAGCTCCTGGGCCCTAATGCAAAGAGTGATATGGGCCCCTTCAGTTACCATATGTCATTTACAATATTGGTGTCTTCTTATGTAGCAGAAGGATTTTTGGGCTCTTTGAGGCTGCAGGGCCTTTCTACCATTATATTCATCACCAAGCAGAACTGAATAAACATAGCTATAATTCTTTACAAAGGAATGTTGCAGACTGTGGTTTTCCACTAGTGGAGCCAGACCACACAGTTACAATGGGAACTGTGGGCTGGGGGACCAGAAGCAGGACAAATGGTTACCAGTCCCATCAATTACTAACAATCATATTACTATGTTCCTGCCTTGGCTGCTTGCCAATGAGCTCAGTAGTGTCCACGGTCATTGCTTTCCATCTGTCAGTCTCTGAACAGCCAGGTAGCCTGCTTATTACTGCTGTATCCTGGAAACCTGGTTAGCCAAAACAGGCCGGTTAAGCTAATTTACTAGATAAGTCTTGTGATTATTTAAGGGGTGTTCTTATTAGCTTTAAACATGTAGGTAAATGCAAATAAAGACTATTACCAAATACATTGCTGTTCTGATTTTGCTTTTCTTCAGTATTAGGAGCAGGTCTTATCTCCTGCTTTTGCACACAGGGTTCATTATTTACCGACTAAGGGCTTGTTCACACGGCATTTTGGATCCTTTTTACGGATCCGTTTTTCACACTTGAAAAGCGCATCCGGAAAGTGGATCCGCAAAACGCAGCATTGGATACTTTATTTGGATCCGTTTTCACTGCTTTTTCACCTGCGTTTTACGCATCCGCTTTCCGGATGCGTTTTTCAGGAGGACGGGAAAGAGTCTCTCTCTCATTGTCTGTGTTCCGCCCTTCTGTGCTTCCCTATTCATTGTCTGCGTCTGCCCCCGGCTCCCATTCATTGTCTGCGTCTGCCCTATTCATTGTCTGCGTCTGCCCCCGGCTCCCATTCATTGTCTGCGTCTGCCCCCGGCTCCCATTCATTGTCTGCGTCTGTCCCCGGCTCCCAGTCATTGTCTGCGTCTGCCCCCGGCTCCCATTCATTGTCTGCGTCTGCCCCCAGCTCCCATGCATTGTCTTTGGCTGCCCCCGGCTCCCATTCATTGTCTGCGTCTGCCCCCGGCTCCCATTCATTGTCTGCGTCTGCCCCCGGCTCCCATTCATTGTCTGCGTCTGCCCCCGGCTCCCATTGATTGTCTGCGTCTGCCCCATGCTCCCATTCATTGTCTTTGCCTGCCCCCGGCTCCCATTCATTCACTGAGTCTGCCCCCGGCTCCCATTCATTGTCTGCGTCTGCCCCGGCTCCCATTCATTGTCTTGCACTGCCCCCGGCTCCCATTCATTGTCTGCTGCTGCCCCCGCCTCCCAGTCATTGTCTGCGTCTGCCCCCTGCTCCCATTCATTGTCTCTGACTGCCCCCGGCTCCCATTCATTGTCTGCGTCTGCCCCCGGCTCCCATTCATTGTCTGCGTCTGCCCCCGGCTCCCATTCATTGTCTCTGCCTGCCCCCGGCTCCCATTCATTGTCTCTTTGCCATTGCTGCCGCCCCGGCTCCACATTCGCGTTGCTCCTTCATGTCCTGCCCCCCCGGCTCCCATTCATTGTCTCTGCCTTCCCTCCGGCTCCCATTCATTGTCTCTGCCTGCCCCCGACTCCCATTCATTGTCTCTCTCTGCCCCCGCCTCCCATTCATTGTCTCGGTCTGCCCCCGGCTCCCATTCATTGTCTGCGTCTGCCCCCGGCTCCCATTCATTGTCTCTGCCAGCCCCCGGCTCCCATTCATTGTCTCTGCCTGCCCCCTTCTCCCATTCATTGTCTCTGCCTGCCCCGGCTCCCATTCATTGTCTCTGCCTGCCCCCCGGCTCCCATTCATTGTATCTGTCTGCCCCCGACTCCTCCACTGTCACCGCCGCCGCACACCTCCTCCACTGTCACCGCCGCCGCACACCTCCTCCACTGTCACCGCCGCCGCACACCTGCCCCCAGCCCCCCCCCGCCGCCGCACACCTCCGACGCCGCCGCCGGCATACCTGCGTCGCCGCCATTATTTACTGCCCCCCGTCCCACTGCCCGCGCCTCTCACTGCCCGGGGAACCCTCCACCTGCCGCGACGCCGCCGCCACTCGACCCGGGCATACCGGGCCGTCAACCGCCGGCCCATAAGACCTGGCGCCGCCATACCTGCGCCGGCATAGCTGCGCCGCCGCCGTTTACCTGGCTACCGCTGCCGACGCACACCTCTCCAGCGATCCCCGTCCAGCCGCCCAGTGCGCTTTTTGCATCCGCTTTCAGGATGCAAAGCGCAGCTGTTACGTACCAGGAGTGTGGAGCGCTTTTGGACATGTGCCAAAAGCGGACTCCATTATCTCCTATGGGCTTTCAGTTGCGTAAAACGCAATAAGAATTGACATGTCAATTCTTAAAGCGGATGCGAAAAGCGCAGTGCAGAGAGCTCTCAAAAGCGCATCGCTGATCTCCCGTGGGAACAGCGATGCGCTTTTGCCATTCAACTCAATGTTAATCACACTGACAATTGTTACATCCGTTTTGCGGCTCCGTAAAACGGATCCGTATAACGGATCACAAACATGGCGGGTGCACAAGCCCGAGCTCTGTCTGTTCTTACCGGCTGTGCCTTGAAAGTCTGATCTTGTTTACCTTTGATTCTGTCTAGCCTTAACACTTTAGAGCTATGTAGCCATGTGCACTACAGATTATAACTTTGCCGGACCTTATTCAATCAATACTCACTGTGTAAAGCTGGCTTATACTTCACATAGCTGAGTGCTATTTCTCCCAACTCATTTATACACAAGTAAGCTGAGCCTGGCCGAACATGTACTTCTTTTGAATAGGGAGATGGGAATAGACCACTGGCAGACACTTCCAATAGCGGGGTACCTCAACTGAGAGAAAAACGTGATGAGTCATGTTAAAATCTAACTACTCCATCCTTCTCTCTCCTGATATCTGCTGTTGAGTTAGTGTTAGGTGGCCCTCTGTGTATATTAGATGATTGGCCAGTCCTGTCAAAATTGCGGGTTCAGTCAACTGTAATGTGCCAACCTAAAACTGTAGAGGGACATACCCTATCTGCAAAGTCAATTTATACATAAGATTCCAGTTAAGAAAAAGAGCCCCAGTTTCGTTATCTAATTAGGACTATATGTACAGATATATCAAAATTTAAGGTGTCATCTGTTTGTTTGTTTTTTGTTTTTATGCTATTGCTTTCCTTTTAAAATTAAAAAACTATCTTTAAGCTCACCTTTCCTCTCACTTCAGTTCCAGCGCTGCTGCCTGTCTTCTTCTGGATTGGACGCCATCACTACAGGCACTGATTGCCAGCAGCGGTCACACATTATTGTCAGATGTCACTGTTCATAGGGCTTGGCGTGTGACCGCTGCAGCCAATCTGTGATGTGTTATATGGCAGAAGACGGGAGGTAAACAGAAGCCCAGAGAGGGAGGAGGGCGGCACTGCTGGATCTAACGTGAGAGGAAAGATGAGTATAAGGAACTGGATTTGGTTACTGTGTTTTTGGAGGGATGTTTTTCTCTATATCAAAAAGAGAGCAATGAGGCCTCATTCCAATGTTGGAAGTTGAGCCCTGTTACTTCCTGAAAAAGTAAATTTAATTCTTTGTATGCCATGGTATCTAATTTGCCTGCCTTGCTATCAACAACAACATCTCCATTTGCATTAAGGTTAATACATTTATAAATGTTCTTTCTTTTTGCTTTTGTCCTTCTGTTTTTAGCTTTCTTGACAAGGTAATATCTTAATAAATTTGTAGCCCCACCAGTCAAACATTCAGTAATGTTAAAAGCCCCCTGCAGCATTTCTGCGCTCAAATATTGCTTTGAATTCATAAAATTGCTTTCATCAGTGGCCTTTGAAACACTTCAATAAAATATGATGGTTTGAATGTATATACCGTATGCATGTTACACCTCATAGCTCCAAGGACAACAAAGTTATCAAGGTCTTTACAAGATTCAGACTGAAATTATTTTAAATGAGTCTAGGCCAAGTAACAAATTGGATAACCACAGATACAAAGCCTGTGAATCTCTGCACAAAACGTAACAGGCACTGTTAGTGTTATCACCCAATGTACCTGCATTAAAAAGATAGATGTTCTAAACATAAAACAAGCAGAAACTATCAGTGGTATTTTCTACTGTAATAAATTTTCAGGTTTGACTCTAAAAATGATCTTCAGTGTAATGGATGCTAAGTAAATAATGTCATTCATGCTGTTAGAGAAATACCAGCTCATTTTATAAGGTGGGAAGACAGGTTAGAAGCATGCTGCCCACACTCCTTTCCTTAAAAAGAGAGAACCAAGGCTAAATACATTTTCTGGAACAGGAGCACTGTGTACTACTAGAAGATGTTTGCAGTAGCAAATTGCATTTTGGTTTTTCATTTATTCTATTTGTCTTTGCAAAAACATTTACAGTATTTCTTAAACCATGTTAGTGCAAATAAGAGAAGAATTGCCATAGATTACAAAGTTCAGATTCTAAAAGGGGAAATGCACTGCAGTAAATAAATATTTGAAATCAATAGCAAAAACACTCAAAATATAAAATATTATCCCTTTAGAAACCAACGGCATAATAGACCTCAGAGGACCTGCTCTTATCACTGTGCCTACATTATCAGGAGCAGGACAATGGCTATATTACACAAATGTGGTCCTGCTCCATTGATGAAGATCAGAGAAACCTCTGATCTGTGTGGGTTAATACCCCCTTCCCTTATGCCATGCTCAAAGCTTATCACGCCACATTAGGGGAAAAGCCTTGTGATGTAATCTTTGCCCATACCCTGAATAGATAATCATCATTTGTTCTATTAAAGCGGATCTATTACTATAAAATAGTGGTCCTGTCGGCAGACAGCTTGTTCTAGAGCAGAATCAGCTGAATAGCTTGATATGTAGCTTTGCTAGAAAAGCTCCACTATAACATTTATTCATTTAAATCTCTGCTCATTCTGGGCTTAGAAGTCGAGTGGAAGGTCCTAATAAGCGATTAACAGTAATATATGTATATACACTCACACAGTTAAGGCTGTCTATCACAAAGAAGGACCACCCACTTGACAATATCTTAAAATGAGGAGAGATTTAAATGAATAAATGACAAATTAATCTGAAACTTTTGGCTGAGCATGTACAGGTGTAGGAAAACTTAACTTGACCACTAACGCACCTTGTTATCATGGCACAGAGTGTTACTTTAACTTTTTTAATGCTTTTCACCGCCATTATATCCTCCTCCAATTTAACTCTGCTATTTATGCATTTGCTTAGAAAGCGGGGACTAAGCAACCGCCAGATATGGGTGACACAGGCTTATCTGCCCGGACAATAAAAGGAGTAGGTATTTTAAAATCCAACTGGTCCCTCCTTTTCATCCCTGACATTTGCTGTTGGATTAGAGTTGAGAGGCATTAGATGGTCACCCAGTCCTGCCAAATTCAATACGTTTAGGCCAGAAAAGTATTGGCCTTCAACAGGTTTAGCTGATGTTATTGCTAATCTATCATTCCCAAAACAACCCTTAGTCCCCAGAACTTTAAGGTAGGTAGCAAAATTCAGGGTTCTGTCAATTATGGCTTCAGGCCCTGAAGCAGCAAAGCATCCCAACGTTATCACATCATTAGGGCATGTTCACATGACGGATTTGGCCGCGGGTTACAACGCGATTTCCGCGTCCAAATCGAGCCCAGTTTAGCAACATGGTTTGCTATGGGAAACCGCGTTACTGTTCACACAGGCTTTGGGGCCGCGGCCTTGCCGCGCGTGTTTGTGAATTCTCCTGTCAATTCTTGACAGGGAGTCCTCAGCGCGGTGGCCGCGCGGTGTTGCCGCGAGTGTTGCCGCGGGTGTTGGTGCGTGGCTGGGCCGCGGCTGGCGGCGCGGTTTTCCCCCTGCCTATTCATTTGCATGGGTGCAAACCCTCGCCACAAGCCGCGTCCAAAACCACAACCCACCCGTGACCACGCCCAGCGCCCGCGCCGCAAACCTGCGTCGGGAGACGTGAGTTTGCCGCGAGGTCAGGACGAGGTTTTGGCCACAGGAACCGTATGAACGAGACCTTACTATGTTTAACATATAGTACAGTGTTCTCAATGTGGAATCCTGTGAGATTCAGATCATATGAAACGGAACAAGGGTTTTCTAAAAGTTCCTCTGTTGACTCATGAGTCCACAGAATATGATCCCTTCGGGTACGTTGAAATGACAAGTAAAATGTACTCGTCAGATTCTACCGTTGAAAACCATGGCGGATAACGTGGTGTCCAACGAGTATTTTACATGGTGTTGAATGTGGTTTAGGGTAATTTTTTTACAGTTAGAAACAAATTTATTTCTATATGGTTTTTGATGTGGATCTATGTAAAAAGCTACATACAAATGTTTGGGACACATTTTACAAAAGGCTTTATTCATATCCTTTGACATCCATTGTAAATTTCCACGCGTTTTCCACATGGAATGTGACCAAAGGATAAACATGTTCTACATTTGCAGGTGTTTTGCTTTTATGGCATTCAATCTTCGGAAAAATGGCAATACCAAACATGTACGGTTTTCGTTGTCTTGGTACCGTAAAAAAATTCCAAACATTTTCTATTTTTGAAATTTGCATGGCGGCGCCATATTTTGTGACCAATAACTTTTTTGTACTAGAACCTACAGATTTGAGTGAAGGGGCAATTTTTTGCGAACTGAACTGCACTTTTCATTGGTACCAGTTTGGAATACATATGACTATTTGGATAAAATTTATTCCAATTTTAAGGGGACATGAAATGACCAAAAAAAACACAATTTTTGCATTTGGATTTTTTTTTCTTCTATGGTGTTTAGCATATGAGATAAATTATGTTATGAATTTTTCGGATGCGGTGATATCAAATGTGTAACTTTATTTTTTTTTTATTTACAAAATGGCAAAAGGGGGGATTTTAACTTTTAAATTTTTTTTATTTTTTTTACATTTTAAAACATTCATTTTTTTACTCTAACTTTGAGTCCCCCTAGGGAGCTTCACATTAAGGGGTGCAATCATTTGTAAAGCCTAATGCATTATATATACAATGCATTAGGGTGTACAAAGATGGCCGTTTTACTACTTCCTGCCTCAGGCAGGAAGTAGTAAAACAGAAAACATGGCAGCGATGGAAGCCTTCACAAGGCTTCCAGCTGCCATGTTAACCGATTGGGACACAGCAATCTCGCTGATGATGTCCCAATCGGAGCGAGAAACAGTGCACGGCACCGTTTCTCACTGATTTAGATGCATCTTTGCAGCGGCGTCTAAGGGGTTAAACAGCACAGAATGGCACCACCCTCTCGCGCTGTAACTGCCAAGCGTTAGCTGCAATTAGCAGCTAACACCCGGAGGCTATGCGAAAGCCCCTTACCAGCACTATGACATGCTCATACGTCATATGTCGGTAAGGGGTTAATGTATAGCTTTTGTCAATGTCGATCTAGTCTAATCTTACCTATCCCTTTCCACCGAACAATAGAACGAATTATGTCATCACCTACTATTTGTAATGAGATTATATAAGGATAAGCAGCACCTGCAGTAAAGTGAGGTTAGTCTGCCCTGCCATTAAGGAATTTTATCTCTTTGCTAATCACAGCTAGAAAAGGACACAATTTTATATGTAATTTTTCATTGCAGAGGACTCCTAAAATAAAAAATACTGCCAAAAAAAGCTTTAAAAACTTGTTTTCCAGAAATATTGGTTCTAACAAAAATACTCCCTTCTGATGGAAATGTCCCTTTAATAAAATGGGAGTGACCTACCACAGAATGGCACTATTATTAGTTGGCTATTAAAGTAAGTAAAGTAAGTAAAGTAAGTAAAAGTTAAAGTAAGTTAGTAAGTCAATATATAATACATTGATATTCTAATACATAATGACCTTCATATTATTGAGAAATACATGAGATAGGGTTGTAAAATGTTTTCAAAATATATGTTTGTCCCAAGTTATTTGAATGAAAATAAAGCTGAAGCTGCCATAATATATCAATTCTGACAAAGCCCTGTCCTTAATTCAGCATTGGCAGTATGGCATTTGTCAGCTTGATGTTTATATCAGCAGGTTTATGTAAGGTTCCTCTTTCTTACTCAAAGTGATGGATTAATCCAGCCCTGCTTGTGTTGATGTTTTTGACATTTGTGAGGCTTTCATTGATGGAAAGTTTTGTACTATTCCTGGGATAATCAAAATATGCACCTCTGGGCACAACAGGACAGAAGCGCAATTATCCATCTGAACTCCTGTATTTCAACAGTTTTGTCAGATATAAGCGCTGACAGCTCATCCCTGTGAAACAGCAGAAATGTTGTATTTTATGGATGACTTAAGAAGAAATAACTCCCTGCAAGTAAGTGGCTATTACATAATTGATGCTGAACGTGTTGAATATTTTTTTAAGAGAAGAGTGCAATACAGAAGTCGTGTACATTGATTCTTTCCTAGTTAGAACCATTATTAATTTGAATCTCTGCTGCCAAACTTCACAGATAGAGCAGCAGCAACAAGATAAGTAAAATTAGAAACGATCTGCTTGTTGCTTAGAAAACAGTAATAATAGTCAGTGGTTCCCACTTTCTTTGAGGATACAATTTATATTTAAATACTATATCATTATTTTATATGCTGACTTTATATATAACAATCTGCCATAAGTCTCCAAGCAAATTCATTTTACCATTTAGTGTTCTATTACTACTTAAAAGAAATTCATTATAGTTATTCATAAAAATAGTGCAAACTCTTTATTGTACAGTGCAATAGAAGGTAAATGATAGACAAAGTACAAAGTAAGTAAATAAAGTAGATGACAGTACTCAAAAATAAAAAGAATGCTTAGCGAAGATCTATCAGCTGTAGTAATAATAATAATAATAATTATAATATGTAATAAGGACATATTTTTATTATTAGGCCTCGTTCACACGGCTTATTTCGCCGCGTATTTGCCGACGGATTGACGAACGTCAATCCTCGGGAAATCATCCAGAAATAAGTCCAGCCTAATTTTCTATTGATTTCAATAGAAAATACGGCTCGTCGTTCACTGAAAGACGCGTATTTCCGTGCCGGAAATTGCCGCCGCGGATTAGACGACGGCAATCCGGACGGAAAAACAATGTGCAAGTCAATTATTTCCGGACGGATTCACCACCTACAATGATTGGAGATGGTGAATCCTCGGGAAATCATTACAAATACTTCCACACTTAGTGGCACTTATTTGCAACTGATTTTCAACTGATTTCAGAACGTATTTACATCGGCAATCCGATGTAAATACGTTCTGAAATAAGCCGTGTGAACATAGCCTTACAGCTACAGGTCCATACTCCTAACTCCAAACGCATGAACCAAAGCCTCCATATACATGAAAAAAGAAATAATGTTAATATTATATTAATATTGTTATATTATAAGTAATTAAGAAAAGCTACATGAATAAAAAGACAGTGCTAGAATATGTTACCATAAAAGATATGAGGCGAGTATATAATAAAAGTACAAATACCCTGGTCTGACCAGTGACTTGTAAAATGGGAGAATAATGTTCAAATAATGTGACTCTATGCCCGTTTTAATACACACCATAATCTTGTTTGCCGTGGGCGGTGCTGCTTGACACTACTGCTACAATTAAGTTTATTGTCCACTAGGATTCCCAAGTTCTTCTCTATGTCACTTTTTCCCTGTAGCCCTACCATTATACAAGTCACTGGTCAGACCCCACATGGAATATTGTGTACAGTTTTGGGCACCAGTTCACAGGAAAGACATTGTAGAGCTTGAACAGGTACAAAGGCGGGCAACAAAAAATAATAAAAGGACTGGGTGGACTACAATACCCAGAAAGATTAGCAAGATTAGGGCTATTTAGTTTAGAGAAAATACGGCTTCAGGGGGACATAATAAATATGTTTAAATACATCAAAGGTCAATATAGAGATCTCTCCCAAGATTTATTTATACCCAGTACTGTATAGAACAAGGGGGCATACTCTACGCCAAGAGGAAAGAGCGTTTTTACATAAACATAGAAAGGGATTCTTTACTGTAAAAGCAGTGAGACTGTGGAAATCTCTGCCAGAGGAACTTGCCATGGTAAATTTACTAAGAGTTCAAAAAGATTCTGGATGCATTTCTAGGGTGTAATATAAGAACTTATAGTGACTAGGATTCTGGAGAAGGGTCATTGATCCAGGGATTTATTCTGATTGCCAGACTGGAGTCGGGAAGAAATTGTTTCCCTAAAATGAGGAGAATTGGCTTCTACCTCATGGAGGTTCATGGGGGTTTTTGCCTTTTTCTGGATCAACACTGTAGCACAATAGGCTGAACTTGATGGACATCTGTCTTTTTTGGCCTTACAAACTATGTAACTATGTAATTCTAACTACAAAAATTAGCTTTAAACATGTAGGGACAGATAATTGAAGATTTTTTTCTACAGAGCATTGAGTGACGTCATCATGGTGAGCAGACTAATTATCTCTAACCAGATTAGCTTTTGTTTACAGATAAGCAATTGTTTTCCCTAAACAGAGCACCTGTAGCTATGTTTACTGAAAGTTAGCTCTGCCGCACTACTTTTTGTAAAATCACAGCTAATGACAGAGAAGCTAAATATGCTTATCACTGCTATACAACCACCCACAGCCTGGCTTGATCAGAGTGAAGAAAATCTGGTTATGACTGTGAAACTGCATGGAAAAAATATTTACCTCTTTATAACACTACCTACTTTTTTGAAATACAAGAATAGGGGCTCAACTAGAGTAAACCTATCCCTCAAATGGTTTTCAACCTAAATGGAGGATAATCTCCAATTCCTAGATAACCACAAGTGAATCCCAGTGGTACTGTTTGATATTCTGTCCTCCACTGCAGCATTGGTGACAATGTGCAGAGTGGCAGCAGGATAAATATAAGTGCCTTATAGTGTTATATCTGTTATAATGCAGAAACACTAGATGAGTGCAATAGCTATTTTTTGAAGTTCTGAGTAGTAACAAAATTACTACACCAAGAGAGCACTTCTAAGACTCCCCTTCTCTTAGATCTGCACAGAGGAAAAACAGTAAATGACTGAAATTGGTTTTATAGTTTTATAAATGGAAAAAGGTTAATACTGAAGGGTGCCTTTTGAAAAATAATGAGTGAGAAAGTACAGAGGGTGATGAGGAGAAAGGAAATCTATTAAACAATTTATCCACTGTATTTACAAAGTAAAATGGCATTTCTGTTAAAATACGGCAAACTCTCCATTAAGTGTCAACTATTTGTCTAAGCAGAAATTCACTGCCACCTTAAAAATCATCAGGTCCATATGGCATGCTCCTCTACACTCGTATTGTATGATAATTATGTATTGTGATAGACCGGCTTATATTTCTAATATTTAAGGACTCTATAGTGATAGGGTCAAAAACTGTCCCTGGAAACTTTAGGCCTGTGAGTTGTTTGAAGTTGATCTAAGAAATGCTATATTAGAGTATCCTAATGACACTTAACTATAACTTTATGTTAGGATGGGCTTATGAGAGATTGGTCCAGCTAGTCTTTTCAGCTTTTGGGAGGTGGTATCTCCTAGACTGAACAGGGATAGTACAAAAATGTGAATGTTTTCTTGCATCCTGAAGGCATGGTTTGCTGCAGCACTGCAGAACAGCATGGGAGAAAAGGTTTAAAACTAAGGTGAAAGAGCGAGTATCCGAGCTTTCAAGTGCGTTGTCTGTCTAAAGTGTATTTTTGGCTTAAGTATGGGGACTTAAGGTTGAGGGATTTGGATTTGGGAGGTTTAGAAGGGACATTATTGTACTGAATGTTCTGTTTATATCGGGCTCGTTTTTTTGTATTTCCCCCATGAGTTCCATGATGAAATCCATCCCGGTGGATCCTGTAAATGAATGAAATCCTTAAAGAACCATTTGGAGTGCATACTTCTGGGAGTTTGCACATGCAATTTAAAGCCGGGATTTTGGGATTAAAGGGAAAAAAAGTGAAAGCATGGGGATAAAATTCCCCAATTTGGAAGGAGTGTGCCCCTGAGAAAGCATTGCGGGGTTAGATGGGGGGGGGTGGCGCATGGAGGTGGGGGAAATGGGCAGTAGTGGGTAACAGTCAGAAAAAGGGAGGGGGAAAAAAAGCTAGTCTGATCGGGGAACCCCCCAAAAAAATTTGCAAGATTTTTTTTTGGGAGATGTGGGTTTCAGAAAATTTTGTGCTCCAGAAAAGGTGGGGGAATAGGCGAGCAGGGCAGGGTTTTGCAAGTGATGGTATTGGGTCCTTTTATTAGGGGCAGGAACAGGGAATCTGCCAAAAAAACAGTAGTTGTTTCCCGGGGGGGCCCCCGAGTTAAAAAAATGAGATCGAATGACAGAAATTTAATGATTTTTGGGGGGTTTGGGTGAGAATCCTTGGCACATTGGCCCAAATGACAAGTTAATGGAGGTGGAATGCCCTTAAAAACGATTTCGGGATTTAGGTAAAAAAGCTCAAGACAAGGATTCCCAAGGTTTAGTTTCAGAATCCCACCTGTGCCGGGGCCCACACCAGGGGGGCAGCAGAATATTGAGAGGTAATAAGTGTTCAAAAATTGGTGAGGAAAGAGGGATTTAGGTTTTTGGGGAATCTGCTTTTGTCTTGCTACACCTCATGAAAGGGAGGGCGCCCCCTAAAGGGGGGGGGAGGGTCGCTGTATTGGGGAACAAATGGCCGGGAATTGGAGGAGTATTTAGCGACAAGTTAGTGAAGATGAGACGGGGAAGAGTTATAAATCAGGGGGTGGTTTTTGGAGGGGGGAAATGTAAAGAGTTAATAAGGACAGGGTTAAACCTGCTGACAAATGCCAGGAGTCTGGCCAACAAAATATATTAACTAGAGTTATTTATTGCTGAAAAAAAAATAGTGGGAATAACTGAGACATGGCTGGATGAGAGCTGTGACTGGGCAGTTAACTTACAGGGGTACAGTCTATTTAGATCGTAAAAATCGTTTTTGGGGGGGGGGGGAAAGGTTTTATGTCTTTAAAATTTGAAAAGCCAAACTACGGAAAATAAGATAAGGAAATTAACAGTGAATCATTATGGGGGATTACTGGGGAAAAAAACAATATAAAAAATTTTTAGGGGTCTTTATGGCCCCCCAAAATATAACAGAACCCTAGGGGAAAGTGCTCCCAAAAAAAATAGAGGGGGAAATAATCATAATGAGGTTTTTTTATTAAGGGCAAAATTTAAATTCCGAATTTAATTGGGGAACTGAAATGTGACTCTCATAAAAGATGTAAAAGGAAGCAATAAAAAAAAAAAAAAGAAAGTGTTTAAACTCCCAAAAAGGTGGTGAAGAAGACTAAAAACTGTAAGGAAAAAAAAAAAAATATTGTAAAATAAGATAAAGAAGCAAAGATGGAAAAAGAAAGGAGATTAGCCATAGAAAGTTAAAAAAAACCCCAAAAAAAAATAATAACTTAAAATAAATTTAACATATAAACTAAAAAGATTAAAAAAAGAAAATGTGCCCCTTTGAAAAGTATGAGGGGGTTTGTATATGAATGATAAAAAGCAAACCTTTAAAATTTTTTTCCTCCACTGTTTTACGGGGAAATGACCATCATTTCATCAAAGTAGTAAATTAGTTTAAAGAAAGAGGATAATGTTTTTTACAAAGGGGTCTGGATAAGTTGGGGGCCGGGCAAAAATTGAAAGATGAGGTATCAGGTTATGCACATGGGAAAAGGGAAAAATCCATTCCACGATTATTTGTTAAAAAAAAAAAAAAACGTTTTGGAAAAAAAATGACATGAAAAGGATTGGGGAAACCCGGTGGCAGTAAATTTTTTTGTAGCCCGCCCTGTCAGGACTTCCAAGGGAAACGGATTATGGGGTGTTTAAAAGGGGGGATAGATTAAACTTTTAAACTTTTTCTCCTTTTTTCAAGTCACTGGTCAGACCCAAGGATAAATTTTGTACAGTTTGGGCACCCGTGACATTTAAAACTTGTAGAGCTTGAAAAAGGGTTTTAGACTTAAGCAGCTTCTTTTCCTTTGCCACAAACAAAAAACTTTTGGACTGGGAAAAAACCCCCCCCAATGACCAGGCTTCATAGGCCAAACCCCAAAAACCCGGCCTTTGGACCTCAGATGTGAGGGCAGTACCCACCCAGCTCTTTGATGCCCCTGAAAAACCTGAGGGACTAGTTCTTCATTGCAAAGCTATTAAAATACAAGGTTTTTGTCGTTTTCCTAAAAGCCGCTGATACCAGCAATAACTTCACCAATGCCAGGGTACTTGGTGACACGTATCTTCCATCCACCACAGTACCCTTTACCTTCTCCACAATATATGCCTTACAGTATGTATATGTTTTTGTTATACCATATATGTATATTTTTTCTTCTACCCTAACCCTATGACAGCAATACAGGGAGTCACAGCACAACAGGGAGATTATAGCACTGAGAGACAGTACTGTAGGGGGGAGACACAGTACTATAGGGGGAGATGACAGCAATAGGGGGAGAGACACCGCAGTACGGGGAGATGTCAGGACACTACAGGGACAGTCACAATAGTACAGGGAGCGTCAAGGCACTAGGGGGATATGGAAGGCCACAACGGGGAGAGACATGACAGTATGGGATGATGACAGGGCACTATGGGGAGAGACACTGTAGTACAGGGAGATGACAGGGCACTACTGAGAGAGATGGCAGTAAGGGGAAATGACAGGGCATTACAGGCAGACACATGGCACTATGGGGAGAAACACAACAGTATTTGGAGATGACAGGGCAGTACGGGGAGAGACATGGTGCTGTGGGGAGAGACACGGCACTTCTCTTGAGGTAAGCGTCACTGAGCCCGACTGGAGAAATGGTCTGGTCTCTACATTCAGACTATAACACACACCACCATTTTCCTCCCAAATTAGGGGGGAAAAAAAGTGTATCTTACAGTCCAAAAAATACGATACTTCTCAAATGTTAGAATACTGGGTAAAAGGATTTAGGATTTTTAGTTTACAGTAAACTTAAAAGGGTTGTCTGAGTGCTTTTTTTATTTGAACTTACTGATGCCTAATAAAACTAACAAAATATATACTCACCATCACACTGATGCTGCTACTGTTGGCGGTGCATCCCCTTGTATCTGTTTTAATCCAGCTGTAAACAGTATGTCACACTTGCAAGCAGCCAGTGGCTTCTGTAGTCACCTGCCATTGCCTTGACATCAAAGATGCACATGATGAGAATCTAGTTCTATCACTTTATAAACTACTACCTAGATGACACATGAAATATTGTGTACAGTTTTGGACACCAGTATAGCTTCAGCAGGTTCAAAGCCAAATGTATAAAACCAAAATCAAAGGTCAATACAGAGATCTCTCCTAAAATCTATTTATACCCAGGACTGTAAAGTTAACAAGGAGCATTCTAAAACGTATGTGTTTTTTCAGCCTTACAATCTGTGTTACCATGAAATATTTTACTTGATAACTTCTCTACTATATATTCTATTAAACTCTTCTAAGGCTATGTTCACACAGCTTATTTCAGGGCGTTTTTTACGGACGTATTTACGTCCGCAAATACGTCCCGAAATACGTTTCAAATACGTGTCACAAAGTGTGGCGCTATTTGCGTCGTAAATACAATCGCCATTTTTTAAACTATGAGGATTTATGTTGCGAATATGCCTCAATAAGTGACAGGGGACTTAATTTTATGATCGTATTTACGGACTATTTACCCCGCAAATACGT
Organism: Phyllomedusa bahiana; assembly: GCA_025379985.1. NCBI lineage: Eukaryota > Metazoa > Chordata > Amphibia > Anura > Hylidae > Phyllomedusa > Phyllomedusa bahiana. The sequence continues at coordinate 32,255 of JAODAL010008138.1, read as the reverse complement.
CGTGAAAATACGCCTAGTTGGTAACGACGGGGATTTTACATTGGAATCAATGCTTATCTAATTGTTCATTTTTGAAACGTATTTCGGGACGTATTTGCGGACGTAAATCGTCCGTAAATACGCCCCGAAATAAGCCGTTTTTACTAGCCTAAGGCTATGTTCACCCCGGCTTAATTGCGGACGTAATTAGCCCCGCAATTACGCCGTGGGGAAAGGGGGCGCCGGGAGCGGGGGAGTGAGCGGGGGCCCGGCACTTCGCCGGCCCATGATTGAATTTCCAGCGGCGGTATACGCCGCTAGTAATTCACATATCAATTATTCCCGCCCGGCGGCTTCGCCGGGCGGGGAGAGCAGACGTAATCCATAGTTCTCTATGAGAACTGTGAAAGACCGTAATGAATGGGCCGTTTTGGGCCCCGTAATTGGCGCACTTCGGCGAAATAATTACGGACCGAAATACGGCCCATTTTAAGCCGTGTGAACATAGCCTAAGAGTTACTCAGGTAAACTATTCTTTCATTATGCAGTTTTAGAGGAGGGGGAGGTTTGGGCTCCCATGTTTTTATCCGCTTAGGAAGTGGGGGGACAAAGCTATGTGAGAGTGGGTATGTAAACTACCAATTGTGTGTAAAAAATTTCATCAAATGCTCTATTCAGTGCTTAAAAGTAAATCAATTTTACTGTATATGCAAAATGTATTGATGGCCTCAGAAAAGTAGTTCTTGGTTTGATAAACATTCTCAGAAAGGTTTCACAACTATTCCACTAGACTTTATCCTACCTCTTTTTGACCTTTGATCCATTGTAGACCATTTAATGAATCAATTGAATTAATTTTTTACAACACAGCTCCTAATAGCATACTGCTGACCAAAAATTATGTTCATATGAAAACTCGGGTTTAATTTACTGCAGGTAGTCATTCAGTCTCTCTCCAACATTGCCTATTATCAGGTTATTAAAGATCAGTGAATCTGAAGAACACCTGAAACTATGGCATTACTAGCCCATATTACTTGGCAGCATTGTCATTTCTTAGGCTTACATTCTGTAAATTATTAATGAACAAAAGATTTTTATCAATATAATCTGAGTCACAGAAATTTAAAATCAAGATGGGTTATAAAACAGTTAAAAGCTGCTTTACATCAAGAGTTTTAGATTTCTTATATTTTTCCGTGAACGTACAAAAGATCAGGAACATATGTCTAAAACAAAACATTGCTCAGATTTGCTATGTAAGGAAAAATTACTTGGCTCATCAGTTTTTGAAGGAGTTATCCATGTTATAACAAAAATTAGTTTAATGCTTTAGGGGCCCCAGAAAACAAAAAAACTTATACTCACCTAGCTCCGGTCCCCAGTTCCAGTGGATCTTCCCGGTCTTCCCTTTACAGTCACTTCCATACAGACAGGTCACCACTCCTGCTGCTAATCTACTTACATCACCATCTGGAGCTGTTCTCTGCCTAATGATGATGTAAATGAGAGGTACATGACCAATGACGCTGTGCAGTGGTGACCTGCCTGTTCGGACATAACAGAAGACTGGGGAGAGCCAGGCACTGGAGGCAGGTGAATATAATTTTTTACTTTTAATGAGACCCCTAGAGTATTATACTAATTTTTGATATAACATGAACAATCTCTTTAAGATTGCAATACACGTGGAGCTGTCTAAACAACTCATTAGCACTATGGCTAAAGGAATAAGCTCTGATACCAAATTTATGAAGAATTGGAAGACATACAAAATTATTAATCCAATCTGCACATTTTTACATATAGCATTAATAAAACAGAACAGAAATGCAGCATAACAGAAAAAGTTAAAATCTTTGCCTTATTCTAGTCTGGTGCTCTAGCTCATTAGTTTGCCTGATGTTACTTAGGAGATCTGTGACCAGTCGCTGGAGAAGCTGTGTATCTTTGTAAAGGAGGAATGGATAATGTGATAATATAGTATAAAATGTGACATATCTGTGAGATATCCCCAATTCTCAGATCTCCCTGCTATGCCAGTAGTCTCACAGTCACTGCACTATAATTGTAGTGCTACATTTCACAGTGTGATCCTGGGGTCATGGCTCCACATGCTTCTATTCTAACTTATTCAAAAGAAGATAGGGAGGGGAAAACAAAAGACAGCGCACCCAAGTGCAATAAATGGATTTTCCACAATAGTGATTGTTAGTCATGCAAATACATAACCTCTGGGAGTTGTGCAATGCGGGCAAACACTCCCTAAAGTCAAAAATGACAACTTGTTTTGAAGGTCCACTGAGTTGTGCTGTGAACAATCTGTTCCTAGCTTGGGGATTCACGAAAAGTCAAAATGTCAGGGAGGTTATTCATACAAATCTATGTCATGGGAAAAATCAGTGTGGACCTACAGTTTAAAAGGTTTTTGCTTTTTGGAAGACCGTTTATGACCTGGCACTTCTTTTAAATTCCAGTTATCCAGATTTATCCAGTTGTGAAATGGAAAGAAATGCCAGGTGCACAAAATGCGTTTCAATAAAGCAACAACCTTTTAACCGAAAAGGTCCCGCGTGTTCTTCCCTGTGAGTAGGGTTTGTGTGAAAAGACCTCCTGACAGTTTGATATTTGTTGTATCTCCCAAACTGGGGGAAATGGATTGTTACAGCAAAAGCTGCAGTGGACCCTCTATAACTCTGTTCTCATGTGATATTCAGTTTTTCTTGTTTAATAAATTTGCAAAAATATCTACATTTCTGTTTTTTTCCTTTCAAGATGGGGTGCAGAGTGTACATTAATGAGCAAAAAATTAACTTTTTTGATCTTACCAAATGGCTGCAATGAGAGAAAGTGAAACATTTAAAGGGGTCTGAATACTTTCTGTACACACTGTAAGTGTCCATTTATGTTGAAAGCTTTTGTAGTGAGAAAACCCAGTTAAATCTGTGACTGCTCCAGTCAGTCATATACATTGGTTCCCAAAACTGTATAAAATATTCCATATGTGGCCTCAACATTGATTTGTAAAGGCAAAAATATGTTCCTGTTTGAGCTTTCATGCCTCTTTTAATGAAATCTATGATTACATTCGCCTTGGCAGCAACTGCCTGGCATCGACCACTAAATCTAAGACTACTGTCCACCAATAGCCCAAGTCTTTTTCAGCAATAGTGCATAATCTTATATTCATCCACATTAAATTTGATTTGCTATTTCAACCTTTCGCCCAACACCTCTGTAATATTCTGTGTCCTCTGTGTTAATTACCTTACAGAGCTCTGTATCATCAGAAATTTTGAAATTCTACAGTGTAAGCCATCTACAAAGTCATTAATACACTTATTTAAAAAAAGATAAGTCAATGTTGACCTTTGTAGTATCCCACTAGCATTAGAGACCCAATCAGAGTATGTTTCCCCAATCCCATATTTTGTGTAGAACACTATTAAGTGCCTTTAACAAGTTCAGATAGACAACATCCATAGCCTTACTCAGTTCCAGTTTGGAGCTTAGCTCATCATAGAAACTGACCAGATTAGTTTGACAGGACCGATCCGACTAAATCAGCATTCATACAAGGATTCTGTAAATTTACATCAGCATTGATGCTTTTTCATTACAAAAAAAATCAGCTAAGACTTAATCTCACAAACTAGCTTCAACAGGAATAGTTGATCAGTCTGTTCCATAGATTCACAGCTTTTACACTATAGAAGCCTTGTAGCCAATAGAGATTGAACCTTTTTCCCTAGCCACATAGAGTGGCTGTTGTATTTTAAGGTGATTTTACATGTAAAAAATCCCATCAAAATGGAATCTAATTTACTTTAAATCAAAGTCCTATTTTCTGATACAAACCAATTCTCAGCAGGATGCAGAGAAGCAATCCTGCTATATGGGAGAGTTGCACAGGTGAAAAATACTGATGAGCATCCACTCGCATGGCTATTATTAATGAAGAGGTGGATGTTAGTATTATACTGGGTGTGCCAATCACTTTCTTGCCAAATATTGACCTGCAGTGCCATGAGTCCCAGTGATGTGTCATGGTAGCTTCTTCTGAGAACTCATTCCTTCACCCACGCCTGACAATGCAGGGCAGGGCGTCAGTGTTGTGGTTGTACATACATCATCATGCTGGTGGCCTGGATATGTGCAAATCCTATGCTGCAATAGAAAGTAATTACTGCCATACCAGGACAATGTGAAGATCTATGTGCCGCCTACTGCAACTACATGCTCTGCTGCACTGACAGGACAGGACAAAGCTAATGAACTCTCCCTGTTGCTGTCAGTAAAAAATATAAAAGGGAGAGTCTGAGAGGTTGCTCCCATTAACCTGACCACAGGTTGAGAAGTTATAGGAAGGGGTGACATAGCAAACTCAACCACCACTGCTAGAGCAGAATAAGGTGCTTGGTAACTTAGAATTTATTAGTAAACAAGCAGGATAGATAACTTGCTGTATCTTTCACGTAAAGTAAAATCAAAGATGTATTTGGTAAGAATGTTTATTTACCTTTGACTGCATGTTTAGATTTGAATACCTCTTTAACGCATGAATTATTTGAAAAGAAGTTCCTATTTCATCTATTATGTGATCTAGGACCCCTAGAAATTATTGTGATGACTTGCTGTCATGGGCATAAATATAGAACCTGTTATCAGACCCAGGGGTTCAAGGAACAAACTCCACTTTAGGACTAAACCACTGAGAATACACACAGTATAAATTCAATGGGGTTTATCGTATGCAAAGAAATCCTTAATGGGTTTTGCACTTTAGTTATATGGGTGAAAAGATGTTGGGGTTACGCCGTAGTCTCGCATCCTTTCAGCCCAAAAACTGGCACAGCCCTGTTCTCTAGATTTATAATCAGGCGCACTTCAAAATTAGGCGCGTCACTTTGTAATGCACCCGAGATCGGGGGGGCATTCTGGAGGCATGTCGCATCACAACTGTATGATTCTATACATTTATGACTGGAGAACGGTAAAACTGGGTGCATTACTACTAGAACAGGCAAACCAAGTTAAAAGTGGTCTATCTGAGCCTGAGTTGTCGTAGTGGAACTAGAAAGTGCCAAATCTATGACCTGCAGAGGAACAGATTCAAAAATTCAAGCGCGTTCTACACTACTAATGAGTTCAAAAAAATTGTCATCTAGGCACCAAAATACATACATGTCACCCTTACTGTACTAAATAACCGAAAAAAGAGAATATCATTAACCTCTTCACTAAATATTTAAGGGGTTTTCACATAATCCAAACACAAAATACACAGGATAGGAAAGCTGATCTGTCTGATGAATAGAAGTCCAATTGTTGGAACCCCTTCAATTATGAGAACTCATATTCCCTCATTTGAATGAAATGGCAGTCAAAAATGCGTGTTAACATATGCAAACACCCTAAATATCACCATTACCACTTCACCCCTGCTATTAGCAATATTAACAGGAATGCTTGCACTAACTAACTTTCATAAAAATGCAGGGCGACATGTATGTTCGCTCTATGTTAAATGTATCCAATATCAGACGCACTACAGAGCGCCCACGGCACTTTGTATTGTGCCTGAGATCGGGGGTGTTCTGGAGGCATGTCGCACTACAACCGTATGAAGCTACACATTTATAGCTTCAGTACTGCAAATCCAGGCGCATTACTATTGAAACAAGTAGAGCCCTTTAAAAGTGGTTTACCTGAGCCAGAAGTGTCACTTTGTAGCTAGAAAGTTCAAAATCTATGACCCGCAATAGAACAGGTTCATAGATTCAGGCGCATTCTACACTACTAATGAACGCAAAAAAATGGCGCCTGGGTGCCAAAACTCATACATGTCGCCCATAGTAGCTAGTTAATGTAGAGACCTGTAAAAGAAGTATAATGAAGTGCCACTTTATCCACGTGTTGTTGGCCCCAATAGATTTGGAATTCCTATTCCACTTTTTTCCTATTCCAATTTTTTTGTATATTGTTCCAACTTGTGGGTGAAAACACAATGGTGACATTCTCTATCTAGCTCTACATAAGGTTTTCTATGTTCAGAAGATCTTATATGACACGATTATCATTTGCTTTGCTGTTAAAAAAAAGTAGCTATGCTGCTGTTTGAGTTACTACAATAAAGTGTTGTTCATTGTCGAAAAGGTGGGGATATTCCTGACTGGGCCAAATGAATTCCAGTTCACAGCTCAGAGATTTCTATATCTTAGAGCTATATTGATGGTTATATTGATTATGCCTATGTGATTCTGGATAAGAAAAGTGTCCATCCATAAAAATAGGTCTAAAGAATATCTGCCCTGCAAGAGCATAAAATATAAAATAAAGCCATAACTTATACTTGACCCGAAAAGAAATAATGAAGTTTTACAATATCTGATTATATCTGTGTAACATACATTTGTGTATCTGTAGTGCTAAACTGGAAAAAAGGGAAGGTTATCTCATGGATTTAATATACAGAACACTGAATGAAACAACCGAGACATACAATGAATCAATTGATTTTTATGCGAGATTGATGCATCATAGATACATCTAGCTCAATGAAGGTTCAGTTTAGGTCTGTTTATCATTCATCTACTTTCTCTATTTTAATAAAGTATTCAATTGATTTAACATTCTGTCTGTACGACTCTAATACACATTAGAAAGCTTTACTGCTACTCGGGCAACACAGTGTGCAAATAAATAAATTACTTTTGCATGACCCATGCTATTATTTCACATGACAGCTTTTATATGGAGGCTGTGTTATAGTAAAAAGAAAAAAGATACACTTATATATTATGAATTCTTAAAGGCTCTGGAGAATGCATCTATATTCTCTGACTTGAAGGATATCCATGATCAAAGATTGACAGCTTGACAATATTCTAAAGCTGCCTACTTCAAGTAAGAGGATGAATGTATAAGTGCATAAACTATTGATGGCAAGCCAGTTACATAAAACGTCATTGAACAAAACAAATCTATTATTTCATTGGCTAAAAGAAGACATATGTACCTAGGTATCCATAGAAGGGTTAAGAACTGTCTATAAATTTACAGTCAGTCAACAAAAAAATGGGTTTTATTCTGCTGTCTGTAGTATCCAGCAACAAACAAAAAAATCCCACAACATGTGCGGTGTAAAAAGCTTTGACACACAGCAGCATAACATTATAAAGTCTGGGGTCTGTAGTCCATTACTTCACAGTCTAATGTGAAGATTTAGCCTTTAAGATTTTTTCCATTCCCAGCTTTTGAGATCCAAAGCATTTTTATTTTTTCTATTACTATAGCTATTAAGCACTCGTTTTTTAAGGAAAGAGTTACATTTCTTTACAAGTAGCATTTTGGGGTATTTAGAACATATTGAAAGACACATATTTTGTGAGGATGAAAAATAACAGAAATTCTAAAAAAAAAAATTGGGGGGGGGGGGGGTGTTTTTGGTATTGTTCATCACATAGTACAAATGGCATGTTGGCTTTATTCTTCAGGTCAGAATAATTATGGCAATTTCAAATTTATAGCTTTTTTACATAGTTACATAGTTAGTACGGTTGAAAAAAACATGTGTCCATCAAGTTCAACCAAAGGTGGGTAAAATGTGGTTGAAGGGAACGAGACAAGGATATTAAGCCCAGCCTCCCCACTGGTTAATGCCCTGAAACCCACAAGGCAAGAACCAATCTGCTCCAGGGGAGACCCTACCTCTGACCACAGAACCGTCGTCAGCCAGGATCCAGAATATTATATAGCTACATACACATTAATATTGTTTAGTTTCAGATAGTTATCTAAGCCTTTCTTGAAACTCTCTACTGTGACCAGCTCCTCAGGTAGGCTATTCCACTACTTTACTACTTTTGCAGTTAAAACTTTGTTTTGTCATAATCTAAGCTTTATGCAAACTGTAGAGTTTTTAAGTTATTTCTACCATTTTGGGATAAATAGAGATTTTTAATTACTTTTATTTTATCTTTGTGCGGCAAGCTGACCAAAGAACAGCAATTTTGGACTGGAATACAGTAAGAAAGGGAAGCATAAGGAGCAATCTGTGTCTGGTTCACATCTCCCCGACAGACACTATAAACTACAACTTACTGCCCTATTTTTTTCCATCATTCCTGATAGAACTTGTCATGGAGGTTCCGAACAGAATGTCCAACACTGATGTGAATCAGGCCTAAACTAGGAGGTGCGAAGTTCAGACTGACCCATAGTTGGGCATGGAAAATGTCCAGTGGGCGATTGAGCACTGCAGACTTAGCCTATATCTACACAGCAAGTTCGACGACATTTGAACATTGCTGGGCCGCGGTTTTTGCCACAGATCTGCGCTAAAAGCTGCAGTCAGTTTTTGGATTTGCCATTGGCCCCGTACATTGAATGTACAGGAATTCAACGGCAATCTACTGGTATATGCAGTATGTGCTGTTTTATACAGTCCCAGAATCAACTCCACTATTACGCCCCAAGGATCAACTCCACAGGTGGGCCCTAGGTCACACAGTCTAACATTGGGAGGAACAGTTTATGTGGAGAGGAGAAGAATGTAAGAAAAGGGCATAAAGAGCACTTTTTGTGAGAGTGGAGACAAAAAAGCAACCAAGGGTTTGAAAAAAAGAAGTTTTGAGAGAGAATGACAGCATTTTGGAGGATCCCTGTGTTCTGTGCCTCCAGCTTTCTAACAGAAATGTGTCACCTTTCATTGATAATAATAAGATGATTGCAAAATAATGATCTGCACAAATCAGGCAGTCCTAGCCTACTGTGAGGCTCAGTGACTAGAGTGAAAACTACAAGAATTTAGGATTTTTTGGGGCAGTTAGAAAAAACACCTCTAAAATATATTTTAAAAAAAAGGTTTGCATACAAATGTATTTAAAAAATAAATACCTTTTGACCATATATTTTAATTTATCTTGTGTGACTGACAAAGTGGTCACTTTCACTGTCAGATTTAGGATTAAAGTGTATTATGCTCAAGATGTTTGGAGCATGTCCTGTATACTGGAATGGGGCATGGATCTGCTAAAATGTTAGGCTATCCATGATTTTTGCGACAGTAGTCTGAAAAAATAGCAAATGTGGCTTACAAATGTGAATTACAGAAGTCTTACAACTACCGACACAGCCAAAACTTCATTTTCATTTATACTGAAGACCAGAGATTTTCAACTGACTTTCTGTAGTACATAAATGTCAAATAAATCATTTTAATGCACAAATCCCTTTCCTCCTATCGAATATTGCTTTGCCTATACATTACTTTTTACTGTATTACAACACTTAATTTATAAATTAAAAAGTTCAGTCTAAACAGTCTTACATTTCCTATCCAGATGAGAAAATGTTAGAAACCAGGTTTTAGAGAAAAGTATTTTAAAAGGATAAAATACATTATAAACATTTATAAACAGTCATTATCCATAAGCAATTTTGTTTTAAGGGCTGCAATCTAGGAAAGCATTTAAAAGTATCTCCCCAAATGCCTCCAATTTTGTGTAAAAAAAAAATTCTCTTAAGAGAGTAAGTTAAAGAAGAAAACCTGTAATGCATGCCATCTGTTTTGGCATACATTACATACTTAGTTTAATAGATTAAGAGGTATATTCCAAGGGAAAAGGGTTTTACTCACATAAAAGAGCGTTAGGAATCGTAAACAGGACAGAGTGTTGCTTAGTTAGCCTTGTGTTGACCATGAGAAGACCAAGGAAGATTTACAGGCTGCACCTACAAGTTTGTATTCAGTTGTATAGTTAGCTGTCCTATGTTGTCTAAGAATGAATAAAAAGTGTATAAAAGCTGATGGGTCCATCCCTTCAGAGGGTATTTTCCTTGAAACTTGCTGAAAGTGTTAAAGGGGTTTTCCCATCTTGCACTTTGAAGGCATATCGATAGGATACGTCATTAAAGTGTGATAGGTGTCAGTAATACACCTATCTCAGGAACAGGCATCCAAAAGTCACCGAATGGAACAGAAAGTCACACACACAACTGTCCTTTCTGTTTTATGGGAGTTCTGAGTACAGGGACAAAACCACTAATCCCCCTTGTCAATACTGGGTAGAGGAAATAACCCTATGATACAGATTCCCGGCACAGAAATTATAACATACACAAAATACCAAAAGAAACCATATACCTTCAGGCTAAACACAAAAGATTAAAATATAAGATTTATTAGTATCAGAATAAAAGGACCTAATTAATCCCTAATGAACCCTACACTCTAAGTACTTAAGAAAAGTCGAGTACCCGCCCCAAAAAGGGTGACTCCACTCAGGAACCTAATCCACCCTACCCTGGACAACCCTACATGTAAACAAGAGGCCACTGAAAGGCTTAAAGCCCACACTAAGAAGATAAAGCGCCAGCTATAATACAGGCCAAACCTTGAAAAAAGGTAGACAATATATAGAAAAACACATATAGGGATATACTAAACATACATCACTCTATGTGTCAATCAATACCACCAACACAAATACAAAAAGAACAAAACAAGGAGTGTAAAAAATGTACAACACCTATGTAACTACCAAGGATGCTGATATAGTAAGAAGCCTACTAGATAAAGGCAACATTCAACAATTCCACCAATACAGATTCCGACGCGTTCCCACAGAAATTGCCTGCGATCATCAGGGAACGTGTGTGGAAACAAAACCTACAAAATTAGCAGGATAACACTGTATAGATGAACAATAGATAAAGAAGTCTTACATCTTAGATAAAGAAGTCTTACAGTCTTAGAAACAACGGTATCGATGAGTCAGGGTCCCGATATGTGCCATGAGGATCCCATTTCGGTCTCAGTGCTGCCAGATAGAGGGAAGGCACTTCTGAGTACACTTCTGAGTACAGTCAGTAGTATTTCCTAAACAATAAAAATGTATGAAATACTAGTTGAGAAACTATATATACTGACAAAAAGGTTAGCTAAAAATGGCTGCCTTGAAACCCCAGGAAAGGGTTTCCTTTTTTCGGGACGGTTTTTAGCTTTTGGGGGGGACCCGTCCCCACCACCCGGGGCCGGGTTTTTGGGCCAGGTTGTAAGGTGTATGAATGAAAGAATGGGGCCCCCAGAGAGTGATGAAGATACCTGTGTAGAAAAAAATGTGTGCTGAGGAAGGGGTTTGTGGTAGCCCTGAGAAGTGTATTACGGGGTTGGCCCAACCTGTGATAGAGACCGGGGAAGGAGCTTGGAAGAAAAATTTTGTGCTGGGATCTGTGGGTCCAACGTTTTTCAATTTGGCCCAAGGGTTTTGTTAAAATTCCCAGTAGCTTTTTCTGCCATGGGTCACAAAGCCTCCCAGTTTGGAAGGAGTGAGCTGTTAGACACCACAGAGGTGGGTGTATGCTTGACCCCTACTGAGAGGCAGGTGAGGGGGTTTGAATCCTCAAAGGATAAAGAGGTGTTCGGTCCTGTAGTGTGTGGCGACCTCCATGAGGGTGCCCGGTGTAGCCAGATGTCCGCTGCACCTACGGGTGTTAAAGAAAGGATTGCTTTCCCATTTCTAAATTGTCTGCCATTGCTTCCAGCTTGTTGTGTGAATTTGATGTTGAGAAAGATGTAGGAATATCCCAGACAGAAGCTGAGAGCTCTCCCTTGGTTATAGGGGATGTGAAGGAAACATCTCCACCCATTGATGCAGAGTGTCTGCTGCTAGAATGCGCCAGTGGGAAGTGTGCACAGGGGAAGTTGTCCTCTGACACTGGTGAGGTGCCAGGTAAGGTCATAATGGCAGACAAAGTGTCTATAGAGGTTGCCAATGGTGACGCTGAAACCATTAGCATGCCTGCTGATTGTGATTGCAGAACATGCAGGGTTTGTGACCCCTGTAGTGATAGGTAAGCCTGCTGACATGCTCACCACAGGTCAGATACCTGTTGTGGGTTGTAAAGCTCAGATGCTTGCCAGTGACCCCTGTACTCATGCAAGGGTAGTACCTGGAAGGGAGGAAGCAGACGGTGAATGTGGTCTTTCAGCTGCTGAGAGTCAGGTGTATGGAGGGACCAGCGAGTCCTCAGACATTAAAGACTTATCCAGTAAAGAGGCTGAGATCATCGGAAGGGGCCTCCTAGACGTAGTTATTGTCTGCAATAACCCTGTGATTATTAACCTGCAGGTTATGGGTGGCACAGATGTACATTGTGCCACAGTTGGTGCTATTCCAGAGAATTTTGTGGTTGTATCTGGCTCTAAAAGGCAGGAGATGGTCAGTGAGGACCAGAAGATCTGTAATAAAGAGAGGTTTGTGTCTCATTATGATCCCATCGACAAAGAGGTAGCAAGTTTTGACTAGGTGCACCCCTAACAGCCATGGTGGATAGCGACCCTGACAGGTGTGCTGTCATTACAGCTTCTAGTGACACTAGTGTGGTGGCTGGGACCAACCAGAGGCCTTTTGCTGATGTGAGACCCACGGTAGTGGAAACTTTGCCCAGTGGGCACAATGCCAAGGTAGCCTGTGTGTGGAAGAAGGCTACAAGGCCTGATAGCACTGGTCCTGGGATTTTCACTAGTAACTCTGTGAAGGTCAGCGTGCAAGTGGAAGGTGGTGATATCCGTGTAGCAGAGCGTGCATGGGTTGTGACACCTATAGTAAGTGGCAGTAAACTGTTGCCCAATATGTGTTGAGTGCATGGTATGAGCCCACAACTGAGTTGTATGTGGACAACTTTGTCTCTGCCCCTGAAGAGTTAGGAAAAGTGTTGCCCCAGAGTAGGAGCTTTGATCCCGGGGGGTTGATTGCACAGGGTGAAAAAGACCTACGGCCTTTATCAAAGGGGGGGGGGGGTATGTGGCAGAGTGACCGTGTGCAGTTGCAGGTCTCTGCGACTAGGTGGAATTCAGCAGGATACATGCTACAAACGTGCCACCGAAATCCTGGGATTGGTGGGGGAAGGAGACTTGTTGGTGTCAGCAACAATAGATTATTATTATTATTATTATCATTACTGACACAGGTAGCTAGAATGGCTGCCTTGCAGCCAGGTATGGGTTTCCCTTCCCGGTACGGTCGTAGCATTGGGTGGGAGGCCATCCCCACGTTCCAGGCCAAGTTTTGGGCCAGTCCCTGGAGGGCTATAATAGGCCTCCTACTACAGGTGATCGGGGGGCGTGGTCTGCTAGCTGGCAGTGCAGCAGAGGAGCTGAAGAGAGGCTCTGACCCCCGGAGGCTTGAGAGAAGCCGATATCGTACCGGAGAGTACAGGGTGTATGGTGCTGGACATTAGGTCCAGACCCCTGATAGATAGGGTCTATTCCTTATGTTCAGTTAGTGGCCAAACAGCCGAGGATTTTATATATGTGTTTTGTTGCTGGTATGTTATGCCTGAACAATAAAACAGGCTGAAGCCATAAAGAAGCATTTGTCAGTGTGCCATTCGCATACCAAAGCGGCGATCCCGTGAGTGAAGGACCCTGGGCCAGTCCAAGATGGCGTCCGGACACAAGTGAGGTGTCAAAATATATATATATATATATATATATATATATATATATATATATAATATATAATAACCACGGAAAGTCCAATTGCACTCACAAAAAGATAGGATTAAAAATTGTCGTGCTTTCTTGCATGTCCAAAAAAGGCAACGTTTCGGCTCACTCAGAACCTTTCTTAAGCAATTAAAAGGTGGTCCCTGTGGTGATTATAAAGAACAGTGCTCATGAATATGTATGAATACAAATTAGTTATACAAAAATATAAACATAGTTTACAAGTGACAATCAAATAAGTGATCAGAGATAACAATGTGATACAAAAATACAATCAAGTGATATAACATCAAACATATCAAATACAAAGTGCCATACAAAGTGAAAAGAATGCAATTGTATAAATATGCATAAGTATTGTGCAAAGTATATTACCATATAGAAGAAAGGGGTAGGATGAGCTCCTCCTATCATGGATATTCAATGTTGCCTCCTCAGGCAAAACAATGTGCATCTCGGCGTCTCTAAGGAAGCAATGCGCATGCCTGGATCTAAAACATCGCGGGAGTACGCAGCGGAGCTCGCCGCATCTCGCGCATGCGCACTTAAACAAAGCAACCTCAAAAGCCATCTTGGATGAAGGCAAGCCCAACGGCACCGCTCCACAATACAATTATATTGCGGGCCGCGCATCGCTAGGATTGCCCCTCCAAAGTGGGTGCAAAACCATAATAAAACTAAAAGAATATATAAATAGAACAAAATAAATAAAAATAAATAAATAAACAAAATATATTTAGTAGTGTCCTGGACGACTAATCAAAAAGGGGATAGCAAGTGCATAGCGATGCTTGCACACATATGGTGAGCACACATCAAGATGCTCAAGCAAGTCACGAAACAAAAATAGTAATTCACCACTCCAGATCGCGACTAATGCCATCCCCTTATAGCAAAGTCCCAGAGCAATAGACAGAGAGCCTTTTAGATCCTAGCTCGGCTCTCTTCCGACATTTATTTGGGTACAGCAGAAAAAAGACCTATGTCAAACAAAACCATAACAAAATAAAGACCTGCTCGTCCGAGATCTAACTATACAGTAGTTTCCTAACTACTATCTTGCTGCTCTAGACCAATACCCTGGTTATTATCCGGGGTGGCTTCTCTGGCCCAAACTCCTTAGCCTGTTATAGCAGACACACCTAGTCAGCCAACTAGCTGACTTATATAGGCAAGTTAAACCCTCTCCTGGAACACAGGGAGCAGTCACCCACACAACACTTTGACTGCTCCCGGTAAAAGCCGTCCCGGACTAAGCCGTATTCACAAAGCTAATATTTTTTATTTATTTATTTATTTATTTTTTTACTTTATTTTTTTTCAACAGATGCTACTGCAAGGGACCTTATGCACATAGATGTATATACCACCAGCTCAGCCCCTGCCACTTCTGTGACTTCTGTTCCTCCAGAGGTGGATTAAATAAACCATAGGTCCCAAGGGTCCTGACTGTTCTCCTAACTTGGGACCCACACCTCTTTCCCTACCATTATCCTGCTACACTATCTATATTTAGCACCACTTTTCTGTGCTATAACTATCTACTATAATAGACAAAGGTGACCAATCTGGTGACTCAAAGATGATGTCTTCTCTAAACCCAGATGTTCTTAATCCTTTTCTTCTTCATTTAAACCAGAACACATTGAAGACTGTAGCGTTTCCTGCCTAGACATCTTTGACACCTCTGCAGGGTTGAGTCTCTATAGCAACATAAATCCAGATCTGACCCTCTAAATTATTATAGACCCCAGACCTGACACCCTAAAAAATACAAACCCTCAATCTGATCCTCTAAATACAGAGCATAATATGTATGTATGACAAAAATGTTTGTAGCCTGCCTGTATTACTGCATTTAGACCCTGTTCATACTAATATTTTAAGAGTAGTGATGGTTTAACTGATGGTGAGACAGTCATGAGGTTTGCACTTAGTGGCATTCAGTAGGATTATTCATATAGCTATGTAATAGGCTTTGCCAGAAATCACTAATTTGGAAGAAAGAATCTGAATACTGAGCTGTTCAGACTGATTGTAATCAGATACACATAATGATTTTTGTCTACTGTGACACGTTTATTCTCTGCCTTACCATTTATCCTATATAGTCGTTAAATAATAGCTTGGATCTAAAAAAAATTGTTTTTAAAAAGAATAAACATTGAACCATTAATTATCAGTCACCTCATTAAAGGGCAACGCAGCAATTGAAAGAAAAAATGGATGTAGTCAGGATATTTTTAGATTCCTGTGTTACTTGCAATAGAAAAAGAGACTGGAAATACCCAATTCCAGCCATGCTTCCCACTCTTTTGGCCAAAGGGGAGAGTCCTTGCAAAGGGCATCTCTTGCTCCAGAAGTCCTGTCCTGTTGTCCTGTCAAGCATTACACAGACATCCTATTGATTTATTGGGCACCATGTAATGCTTCAGTTTTTCTACAGTGTCACCACAGGAAAATGTAACCCCTTAAAGACCTTGCATTTTTTGGGGGGCTGACATGTTAGTTTTTTCCTCCCTGCCTTCCAAGAGCCATAACCTTTTTATTTTGCCACCTACCTACACATATGAGGGCTTTAATTTTGTGGGACAAGATGTACTTTCTAATGGTGTGATTCACTGTAGCATAGAATATACTGGGACAAACCACAAAAAATTCCAAGTGGGACAAAATGTGGGAAAAAAACGTACTTGCGCCATGTTGGGGTGGGGTGGGGGGGGGGTTAGGGCATTCGCTCTCTGTGTTCTCTGCATTCTGCAGGTTGATATGATTCTGGCAACTCCAAACATGTAGGGTTTTCGTTATGTTTTGGTACCATAAATAATATCCGAACACTTTTGATTCTTGAAATTTGCATGGTGGCACCAATTTCTGCAATCAATAGTTTTTTTGTAGTAACACCTATGGGCTTGAGTAAGGGACCTTTTTTGTGGGCTGAAGTGTACTTTTTATTGGTACCAGTTTGGAATACATGTGACTTTTTTGATCAATTTTATTCCAATTCGTAGAGGACGTGAAATGACCAAAAAACGCAATTTTGGCATTTGGACTTTTATTTTCTTCCACAGTGTTCAGTGTACAGGATAAATTATGTTATATTTTAATAGATTAGACTTTTTCAGACGTGTCGATTCCAAATATGTGTAATTTTTTCTATTATTTTATTTTTTTTATTTTTAACTTTGTGACCCCCTAGAGTGCTTCACCACTAGGGGCGCGATTGTTTATACATGCATTGTAAAACGATACAAGGGTGTACAGAGATGGCAGTGTTATTAAATCCTGCTTGGGGCCTGAAGTAGTAAAACAGAAAACATGGCTTTGTCAACCAATCGGAACCCAGCGATTTCGCCGCGAAGGCTCCGATAGGAGTGAGAAACGGTGCACTGCACTGTTTCTCATTCATTTAGGCAAGCATGGCAGCAGTGTCTAAAGGGTTAAACAGCGCAGGATGGCGCAAACACCATCCCGCACCGTAACCGCCAGGTGTTAGCTGCAATTAGTAGCTAACACCCTTTGGCTATGTAGCGGGATCAGGTCTCGATCCCAATACAAAGTCCCTTTATGACCCTGAGATGTACTCATACGTCCAGGGTACTGCTGGATTTCTCCACAAAAAATAGCTGACTACTGGTGGTTGCAATCAACCTTTTGCTAATTGATCATTCTAACAAATATGGATTGTTTAAAGTGGAGAACCCCTTTAAGGCTCCATTCACATCATGCTTTTGCTCCACATTCATGTTATCTGTTGGGGTAAAGTGAAAAATGTATCCCAATGGATACCATACAGTGGGTGGTGGAGTTCTATGATGCTTTTGTGTTCAGTCCACTAAGCATATACCGGGTATACGTTTTTTTTATTTTTAAAAGGGTAATCATAGTCCAATTCAGACTACGTTTGCTGTTTAAAAGTTTCTGGCACCGTCCCAACCCCATCAGGATATCTGTCAGAATAATTTTTTTTTATAGTATCCAGACAGATAACACAAACAAGGCCATAAATTGAGATGTGAATGAGGGTCCAAGAATCTTTTCCACTGAGGGGCCCCGTGACCTTAGGTCCAACATATGTATGCATCTTTATCAGGGTTGTGGAGTCAGCAAGCCAGAGCCCCAACTCCGACTCCTCAATTTCCCAAACCTCCGACTTCGACTCCCGACTCTGACTCCTGACTTCGACTCCTGTTTAAGTGATAACTTTACTTTAGTAAAATGGTCACATCCGGCTGTTTATCACTTTATGATACAATAATCAAGCTATTTAGGTAGAACATACACTGACAAGCAAAAAGGGGAACAATGTTTTTGATCTTTGAACACTTTTTTGGGTAGAGTTGAAGAAAAACTGTATTTGTATCCAAGTCCAGTCCCACACCAACATTGGGAATGTGTAAAAGAGATCTGGGATCAGATTTTAGTCAAGACCCTGTTGAATTTGATTCAGACCCAAAGGATCAGGCAGTATTGAAAACCAAAGGTGGATTTCCCAAAAGCTAACAAAAATTAAAAATTTTACATTTTGATTAGGAACAAAACAGTAACAATGCATTACAGAAAGAATCTGCAGAACTAAGCAGATGCTAAAAAACTTGCAAGTCAAATTTATGCATAAATAGCTAAGATGACAATATAAAATTACAGTAGCCTCAAATACAAAGCCCTAGTGGATGGTGAGAAATGGAGCCTTGAAAGTCACACTTCAAAACATTGTTACTATTTTGCTTGTCAGTGTAAAATATATTTATTTGATAAAGAAATTTAGAAAAGCAAAAAAAATTGGGAAATATGCAAAAACACTGCAGGAACATTTGTGGAGTCTCTGAATTTGTTCTGAGAAATAGTATTGCCCTCAATCATATCCTGCATACATGATCTCACATCTGATCTCATTGTTTCCAGGGTAGAGAACGGGCCTCTCAACACTAACTTGGGGTTTGGGACAAAGCTGTGACCACAG
Source organism: Phyllomedusa bahiana (assembly GCA_025379985.1). NCBI lineage: Eukaryota > Metazoa > Chordata > Amphibia > Anura > Hylidae > Phyllomedusa > Phyllomedusa bahiana. Next base: position 13,800 of record JAODAL010008138.1, on the reverse strand, counting down.
GGGCAACATCCTAAAAAATGTCAGGGTATAAAGGAATTGCCTCACCCAGTCAGTTTTAATGAATGTTTGAACTCTTCTACTTCTTTGAAAGCAGGTGAAAAATTTTGCTGAAATCTGTTTTGCCATGGAGCGACTCTTTTTCCTGGGGAAGCACTTTGCCTGCTCCATGTCATCAATTACACTCCCTCATGTGATAAGGCTGAAGATATGGGAGCATAGACACCCCGGCCAGACCCAATTCCTCTTGCTCTTTGCACTGCATTGAACTAACTGGACCAACTAATTATATATTTTGGGAGTCGGAGTCGGTCCATTTTATGACGACTCCGACTCCTGTAAAATAGGCACCGACTCAGAATCCGACTCCACGACTCCGACTCCACAGCCCTGATCTTTATATCATTGAGCAACAATCCAATAAAATATCACCGAAAAACAGATTTATGATAATACCTAAGCTGTATTAATGTTAAAAATCATTAAGATATGTCATACTTCACGCAAGAATGAAAAATGCATGCTCCTCAAATCCACAATCTTAGTTCAAAATTTATAAAAATGTGTAAAAATATATATATGTAAGCCAAAAATATAATAAATAAAGCTAAGTTACAAATGCATAAGATATTTTATATGTTCATAAGTAAAAAATGTGAATATTTAACCCAGTCATGAATGGCTCAAAGGTAGATAGGAGGAGAGCGCTCAGTCCCAACGCACGTTTTGCTTGTGCTTTGTCAGAGGGGAGTCATTGAGGAAAGGGGAAAAAGCTGCTGACAGACCCCGGCTTATAGGAACTGAGCCAGTAGATAATTTTAGGGTATTTCAGCTCTGAAGTGTAAGGGACCAAGACACCTGGACAAGGACAGACGGACAGTGAACCCTCATTGTCACCCCCAAATGCTGTCCCTGCCTACATGCCAGTCCAACCCTAAGTGTTTGGTAACAATTGGTCGTCGGTCCCTTCCTACAAAAAGTGAAACTCAAAACAGGATGAGACAGACAGACATAATCAAGGGTAGTCAGGCAGAAACGGGTCAAAACCAGAGATAGCACCAGCGATACATAAGCAGCAGGCAAAAGAGGAGGTCCAGGAAACAGGCAAGCAATGAAAATTCCAAGCAGTCCAAACAGAAGCCAACCACCTGCACAAGCTACATAGAGACTATCACAAGCAAGGCTTCCAAGCAAAAGTGGTCTTTTTAAGGGGATGCCAGAATTCCGGTCCTGAGCGTGATTGGACCAGACCTCTGACATCAAGACCACACAACACACAGATCAGGAATCAAGGGAACTGAGTGGGGAAGGAACCTGTCCATCACCACTTAGTCTAGATTGGGTGCAGCTAAGCATCAGACAATCAGAAGCAGCAGACGGCTGTGTAGAGAACCTGTAAATCAACCGCAGTCAGTATTAAAATCAAACAGTGTTCACACTAGTGTAAAAAACACGACAATTCAGGCACAAATGATTGCAAAAGCTCAGTTTCCTTTGTACCTTACAGGCAGAGGACTGTGTTGTGGCCTAAACAAGCATGGTCATGACATGAAGATTGTAGAATTGTGACTGGACATGTGGTTTATAATACAGCACTAACTCAAGCTCATTACAAGTACCTGTAGTATTTCTAAACGTTCATGTAAACTGTAACTTGGGTCCTAAAGGCATTGTTACCATTAATTATGGGGCCCCATTTTGTGACCACTATAGCATTTGTATCTCTTGTGACTTCATCCTCCTTTGGGCTAGGTTCACACAGTGTTTTATGATGTGGATCTTGCAGCACTGTTTGAAATCAAAAATTAGGAATGTCTCCAAAGCTCAGAAGAGGTACAAGCCTTTCCATTATATTCTCCGTGTGCAGGTTTCATTCCTGATTTTGTGATACAAATTCTGAAGCAAAATAAGCATAAAAAACACGGAGTGCACCCAGCTTTAAGTGGCCACACTGAACTCCACATTAAATTATTGCCTGCCTTCCTGCTTTCTGAGATACTCAATGTCTCTCCTTATTAGGGCACTTTTATATTGGAAGTGGTAACCTTTAGTGTGCTTTCACACAGTCTCATACAAACGGCAAGTGGTGGAGCATGGAAACAGACAGACGGGACCGAACGAGGCATGTGACGTTTCGGGGCGTGTCTTGCCCCTTCCTCAAACACGTAATTCCTCTGTCATCACTTCCTTTTATTTATAATGCAACACATCGTTAAAATGCACAAATTTAATGTTTCAAATAAAACCAAAACCCCTACATTCACAAAAAAATCGAAATTTCCAATTTTCTCATTCATGCGGCTGGGCAAGGTACGAGCCATTTCCAAAACCCCCTTCTTTTAGAAGCCGTGTCTCAAGGCTTTAGGTATTTTTTATCATAACCTCTTCAAATACACCCCATCTGATTTCAGATCTTTTTTATTTTCCTAAAAGTGTCTAGCCAAGTTTCTTCCAATTTTTTTTTTATCATTCTTATCGCCTATATCTAAACTGCATATATTTCGTATTTTTTGATCGATTTCCAAATTTTCAGTTTTTTATTTGGCGAATGTTTGGCCTATATTTTTTGCCCAAGGCATTTTAAGAAATAAATACATTTTTCGAATTGCAAGAAAAAGCCTTTAAAATGAATTTTATATCCTTGCATGGGATGGGATATGTACACCCCTTTTGATAATTGATTGCAATTGCAACAGCCAAGACAAGGGAAGGTGCCCTTTCTTTTAGAAAATCAAAGGCTTTGTTTCAAAATAATACTTTTTTTTAAATTGGCCCTATTATATGGCAACGGAAAAAAAAAGTACATATTTTCCACTGACAAAATACCGGGTTTAAAGATATTTGATGACTTTTCGTTTTTAAGGAGTGCACCGAGGAGGACTCACGAGTTTCTCCTCTTTGAAAAACTGAATCCTCTTAAAAAATTTTCACCACCATAAATAAAACTCTTTCAATATTTAGAGTAAGGTTAAAAAGAGAAACAAGGCTTCAGTACTACGTTTTTAAAAAACCCCTATTAAGGAACAACTTTTTACATACAACAAGTAAACTCCCCCTCAACTATTTTTTAGGCATCCCGAGGGCCAACCATTAGAGCGGGAGGATATGCTCAACAAGGCTTATCTGGAACAGGAGAACAGATTTTTGAAATTCTTGTCAAGGGCTTTAAAAAATAGTTTTAGAAAGAATAGCTACAGAATTAACAGTTAAGTAGAAATACGTTACGACTAACAAAAAGAAAACCAACAAAAAACTTTTATTTTTAAATGAAAAACAAACTTATTCAAAATATCAAAAAAAACTGGGATTTTTAATTCCCGAGAGGAAATTGGAAACTGTTCCAACATATGCCAAATTTTTATAAAAAAAAAAAAAAAAAAGGGGGGAATTTTGGGGGTTTGTTTTTTTGGGGGGGGGGTTTGGGGGTTTGGGTTTTGTTTTTTTTTTTGGGTGGGGGGGGGGGGGGGGGGTTTTTTTTGGGTTTTTTTGGGGGGGGTTTTTTTTTTTGGGGGGTTTTTTTTGGGGGTTGTGGGGGGGGGGGTTTGTTGGGGGGGGGGGTTTGGGTTTTTTTTTGGGGGTTTTGGGTTGGGGGGGGTTTTTTTTTTTTGGGGGGGGGGGGGGGGGGGGGGGGGGGGGTTTGTTTGGGGGGTTTTTCTACAGAATTAACAGTTAAGTAGAAATACGTTACGACTAACAAAAAAAAACCAACAAAATGAACGTTTTTATGTATCTTAGTACCTATGATGAACAAAGCAAACTTATTCAGAACACTATCAAAAAATACTGGTTTTTTAAATGTCCAGAGATGTGAAGTAGGGGAAACTGTTCCAACATATGCCACAATTTGTATAAAAAAGGAACGCACAGTAGGGGGGAGCCATTTTTCAGGGCAAAAATTAAAAAATAATATTAATAACAACAAAGCATTTTGATGCTAAACGAAAGGGCACCTTCCCTTGTTTTGGGCTGTTGCAATTGAAATAAATTTTATCAAGGGTCGTATATTTTGGCAAGGATATAAATTCATTTTAAAGCTTTTATACTTGCAATTCAAAAGCTGTCATTTATTTCTTAAAATGCCCTTCTCCCATCTCGCCAAATAAAAACTAGAATTACAACACGATCAACAATACGAAATGTATGCATTTAGATATAGGCGATAAGAATGATAAAAAGAAATATGGAGAGACAACTGGCTAACACTTTCAGGAACATAAACACACAGCATCTGAACTCAGATGGGTTTTATTAGAAGAGGGTTATGATAAAAAAATACCGAAAGCCTTGAGACACGGCTTCTACAAAGAGAGGCGTTTTTGGAAACATAGGCTCAGTACCCTTGCCCCCGCCGTATGAATGAGAATTGGAATTTACGAGTGTTTTTGGTAATTAAAGATTTGGTTTTATTATGTAACAGTAACTATTGCATTTTAACGATGTGTTTGCATTATAAATAAAACAAGTGAAAACAGAGGAATTACGTGTTTGAGGAAGGGCAAGACACGCCCGAAACGTCCAACACGCCTCGTCGGTCCCCTCTGTCGTGTTTCCATGCTCCACCACTTGGCGTTTGATGAGGCTGCACGCCTTGGAGTTTCAGAGGACTGGGAAAATTCAAGATTTGTACCGACTGGGCCCACTATGGACTATGAATCGCAAGTAGCAAAATTCTTTTGCACAATATGTTACATATTTTAGAGGATAAAGTTTCAATAAAGTCGCTTTTGTCGTCATTACTCTTGCTTAGTATATATATGGTTTGCAAGTCGACACGGGAGCAGGGAGGCCCCGTTTAGCAGGAGCTATAGCAGTCTGGAGATAATCTTAAACATAATATTTCTGCCATTTAAGAATTTATGGACATAAAGGCACAGCAATCAAGGCTGTACATTGCTACACAAAAATGCATCAAAACGCACCAAAAACGCACCGTGTGAAAGCACCCTTAACAGTTGGGCCCTGGAGCGACTGCTGTGCTTGGTACCTTAATAGTTATGTCGGTTTGTCAACATATACTCTATTCATGCTTATATTCATCTACCTACACCTTCCGTACTGCATTTTGTAAAATTGCAATTCATTAAACGAATTACATTGAGCAGGATGTTATTTTGTGGAATACTACCTAGTGAAATACAATTAAGCCTTAATTATTCAATTTTAAAAGCCACATATTCATTTCTATATGTATAGTAGCAGTAGCCTTCTTATATATTTTGACCCTGGAAAAAGCCCAATGCATTTACTTATGGTAGTGATGGTTGAGTGATTCTCACAGCTTAAAGGTCGTGCTCATTCAGGATCTAAAATTGTTCTACATATTTCGCTTTAATGGAGTCTTCACATTTCTTACAAAATAAGATCTTACTTTTGTGCTTGACACAAGAACCAGTGTTTAAATGGGGCCTATATAAAAGGAGCTCCTCAGTCCAGCCAAATTTGTCTATTTCTTAATAATTGGGAACAATATGAGCCTCAGGCTGAAACATATTTGGATAGAGAAGTTTATGTGAAAAAATATGCACTGTTCCTGAGAAATAGTCAATAACATATATTAAATAGAAAGTATACACAGACAGCACCACCATGGAAGGTTATAGGTAAGGAGAGTTCATATGTGGTAATTGGTGAACTGTGAAAGACACCATCCAACTATTTGTTTCTTACCCATACCTCACAACTTTCAGGAGTCATAAAGCGGGACACATAAGTGGCCCATGCTGCAGCAATTTTCTGTTCATTTACCTATGCCTCTACCTATGCCCAATCAGACCTAGTTATACCCAACTTCCACCAGTAGACCAGCACCAAAAGAACAGTGGTGTCACTGTGTATGCTACTTCATAACAGTCATACAAACAGTTACAAAAAACACCTCTATGCAAGAAACAAGCCAATACAACCAATAATACCACTATAAAATATAAAATAATACTGCCAAATATTACCACATAGTGACTAAATAATCCCACCATGATGTTTTTGAATATAAACCATTACCGTAGCATCAATAGTAACACCAATACTGTATTACCACCTTAAAGTAGCCATATAGTGGTGAATACCAATTTTACACATAATCGTTACATCCAGTGACTCACAGTGACATCTTCTTGGATTAGTGTCATTCACTTTCCCTTATCTTCTCCATCCGAACCAACAACTTTATGAAGGCTTCTGTTAGCCACAACACATTTCTAAATAATTTGAGATTTTAATGCAGAAACATTTTAGACTCCTTGCTTTTCCAGTTCCCTCCCCAACTTTTCAACACATGCACAAAATCCCCATCCACTGTGCCCTAAATAGTGATAATGCCTTTTTTGCTTGGTGCCCTGCATAGTACAAAAAATAATAAAAGTGACCCCACATAGTTATCATTGCTTTTTATTCTCCAGTTGCATTTTCTTATTTTGTGTCTCAAAGAGTAGGTAAAAACATCCTCCATAAAGTACGTAGGTAGACCCCCTTGCTATATACATAATAATCCAAAGAAGGCAAGTAGGTAGTCCCCAAAACTACCCCACATTAGGTAGTTAGCCTTCCAAATTAAGTAGATGGTACCCCCCTAACATCTGACAGGCAGATATGTAGGTGAACCTCAATTAAGAATCAACTTCCCTCCCCACCCAATTAGGTAGATAGAAAGTCCTTCTATTAGGTAGGCAGGTTATGGAAGGGCCTTCTCATTAGTTCGCCAGCCCCCCTTCCTTAATTATGCCCATTTAAGCCAATGAAAAAAAATACATGAAACTCACCTTTCTTCATTCCTACACTGAGCAGCTTTGGACTTCTAATGCGAAATGCAGGCTGCTAGATGCAGTGATGGTACCATACGGTCTGAATTGGAATGCTCCTCAGCTGCTTCCAACTTCCTGAAGGCACAGGTGTAAGGCTATGTCTACACAGCATAGAAATACCGTCGGATTTTCAGTGGTTTCAGTATTTTGAAACCACCGACAATCCGAAAGTACACTGTGCTGCATAGACAGCAATTAAAATCCGTGCTGTAGTCTATACAACACAGATTTTTTACCGTTGCTTTAAAAATCCGGTGGCATATATAAAACATGTTGTATATTCCGCCAGATTCTACTAAGATTTGCTGTCACCCCGTACATTGAATGTATGGGCTGACAGCAAATCTGAAAACCGACCATGGCTTTTGCACAAAAACCATAGTCTTGCTGCGGTCCAGGAATGACAAAATGTCATCAGATTTCTGATGGTATTTTGTCATATGCTGTGTGGGCCTAGCCTAAAGCAGACTGCAACCAACAAGAGTAGGTGGCGTTACAGGAAGCCAATGGTGCACTGCTCTGCCATACTTTTTAACTGTATGCAACTTCTGAGGACATGCAAACAGTTGATAAGTGGTGCTGACACTGGAATATAGGGCATGTGTCCTGCATTCACATGACATGCAGCAGACCTCCTGGGACAGCAGGAGAGACCCAATGATTCCAGGAATGTCTGTTAAGCCTTGAAAGCCACAAAACATTGTAAAAATGTATATATGATTTATGTGACTACCATGGTTGTAGTGCCTCAACCAAGAAAAACGTTTTTAAATTTGTAAGCAAAAAGACACCACTAAAGACTCAGATAGGCGTACTGGAGTCTAAACCCGTATAGAAAGATTGTGTCATAACCAGCTTCAAAACAAAGCAACCAATATAGTATAGACCCTCAAAAAAGATAAACTATAACCTTTAATAATATATTCAAATAAAAATAATATATAACCATAGATACACTGTTCCTACCATATAGTAATGAAAGGGAAAAGATAAGATACACTAAGCATATACCCTGCCTACACAAAACAGGGCAACCTCCCTAACAAGGGCGACCTTGTACAGGAACCTGTCCCTAGAAAAGTGCCTGCAATCTCCATATTATCTTGGGCAATATAGACATGGTATAGGGAAAAAAGGTATATATATATTTAAAAGACGAAAAAGAAAGCATGTATCCTGTATACAGAGTGAAGGCAGCATTAGACAGACAGTTTTAAAGAAAAAAAGTTTAAATAAGAGGTGAAAACAGCTTTAGGCCTTGTCCCCACGGCACGGGTTTTCATCCGGTTTTTCCAACCGTTTTCAGTTTTGAAAACCGTCTGCAAACCGGGTGAAAACTTTTTACACGGACCTCTATGGAAAACCGGCGCTGCAGTGCAGGTTGTACACAAATGTTACCTAAAAACCAAGACAAATCAGAACTTAATCTTAAGCAATTTGCATTTATAGATATTTTGCACTGTTCAAAAAATATGTCCCAACTTTAGGGTTACTTTACTCCATTGTTCCTGAATGTTAAAGGGACTGTCTGGTTGTAAAAAAAAAAAAAAACAACAAAAAACATTTCAGTGAGCTGGGGAGGGGGTGAAATGGAAAAAAAAGGTCTCTATTCTATCGGCGAGTTCCTGCCAATGACTGACATAATGATCATCAACATGTGACCATGCATCCAATCACAGGCCCCAGCCACATTCAAACAGGAAAAAACTGCTGGGGCCTGTTTTGCTGAATCCACACAGCATCGGACAAAAAAGTCAACCGTTTTTTTTTCCGATGCATGACTGTGGATTTTGTCACGGAATTTGCAAAAACCGCAGCGGTTTTCCTTTTTTTGCCGTCGGCCCATACAACTGATTGTATGGGAAACCGACGGCAAAAGGTCAGCGTATTTAAGAACAAGTTCCTAAATCTGCCGGTGCCAGAAAACGATCAGAAAAAAAAACTACCTGTGTAGACTACAGGTCGTTTTTTCTCTTAACCTGTTACATAGGTTATGCCACCCTTGCTTAGGACAGCACAATCTAGTGTCAGACCTGCTGTTTCCAGCGCTGTGTCCCTTATTCTGTAAGATGCTGTAGTTTTAGAGCATTTAATGCTCAAATCTTACTCATGAGCAGGTGTAAGCCCCGCCCACCAAAGGCTAAAGTCAGGTGGGCGGGGCCTGAAAAAACTGACTCATCCTTGACTCTTTTCTGGCTGAAAACTGCAGGTTTGAGCACAAAGGGCGACATGTATGAAGATTGGCGTGTCAAAGCGCCCGTTTTCATGCGATTTTTAGTGAAAGCTGCGCTTCATTTATGCCGGCGCCCGAAGTGCGCCCATACATGCGGTGTAAAGTTTCCTGCGCCTCGCTAGTGTGTGAGGCGCAGTGCGGAACATAGGCGCAGAAGGAATGCACCTAACATATATTACGATTCGAGACAGGCTGGAAATCAGCGAAAAATCATTAAACATGTTAGTGAATAGCAAAAAGAGTTGTCTTTCAAATGAATGAATGAATAAAATGAAAATTCAAAGTTGAAGAAAATCCATTGCAATGTATAGAAAAAGTTGATAATTTAACCCCTTAAGGACCAGGCGGTTTTTTTTTTGGTGACACGTTCGTTTTTCCCTCCTCGCCTTCTGAAAGCCATAACTTTTTCATTTTTCCACCTACATAGACACATGAGAGCTTTTATTTTGCGGGACAAGATGTACTTTCTAATGGTGTTATTCACTATACTATAGAATATACTGGGAAACTGCAAAAAAATTTCAAGTGGGACAAATTGTGAAAAAAAATGTATTTTCGCCATGTTTGCGGGGGTTTAGTTTTTACGGCGTTCAATCTTCGGTAAATATAATGTGTTATCTGTATTCTACATGTTGATGTGCATTCACCAATACCAAACATGTAGGGTTTCCGTTATGTTTTGGTACCGTAAAAAAAAATCCAAACATTTTCTATTTTGGGAAATTTGCGCCACGGCGCCATTTTGTGCGACCAATAACTTTTTTGTACTAACACCTGCGGACGTCAGTGAGGGGGCATTATCGCTAGCAGTTTGGAATGCATGCGACTTTTTTGATCATTTTTATTCCATTTTTGAGTGACGTAAAATGACCAAAAAACGCAATTTTGGCGTTTGGAATTTTTTTTCTTCTACAGTGTTCAGCGTACGGGATAAATGATGTTATATTTTTATAGATCGGACTGTTTCGGACACGGCAATACCAAATATGTGTAACCTTTTATTTTATTTGTGAAAGGGGGGGGGATTTGAACTTTTAATATTTTTTTTTTTTTTGTACTTTAAAACGTTATATTTTTTTTTTTTTACTGTAACATTGAGGCCACCTATGGTACTTGACCACTAGGTGGCGCGATTGTTATACAACCTAATGCATTGCATAGGCAATGCATTAGTGTTACAAAGATGGCGGTTTCCCCACTTCCTGTCTGCGGACGGAAGTGGGGCAAACCGGCCAGGGTAAGTGACTGGAGCCTTCACAAGGCTCCCCACGACCATGCCCGGTCATCGATTCGGGTGCCGATGACCGTACCAATCGGTGCGCGGCACCGATCGGCGTTCACTCAGACGCCGTGGCCATCTTTGCTGCGGTGCCTGATGGGTAAAACAGCGCCAGCGGGCGGAGCCACCCGCCGACGCTGTTACTGCCGGGTGTTAGCGGCGATTGGCCGCTAACACCCGCCGGCTGTGCGAGGGGGGGTGGCGCGATCCCCCTGCAAAGCCCCTGAGCGGCCCTGGGACGTACTCATACGCCCAAGGTCATTAAGGGGTTAAAATGAAAGCAAATATATATAAGATCTCAAAAGAAAGAAATATCAGCTAGAAAAGGTCTTAAAAAAGGGGAGAATTCAATTTAAATTTTTAACTTAAATAAAATAGATGTTGTACAATGTTAATTTGGTCCTTTTTTTAATTTGATTTTTTCTTTACCTTTTTTCTATTTTGTATGTACACAGGCCAGCACAGCACAGGTCTGGCTGGGCCTGTGGCTACAACGGGATTTTAGTTTCCAGGCTTAGTTCGGGACGTATTTTCGACGATTTACATCCGTAAAAATCACCCAACTAGCCTAAAATAATAACAAGTAGTTTAGAAGGGCTCCCAAGGCAAATCCGGATTTTTTTACGTCCGATTTACGACCGTAAATACGTTCGGATTTCCCTTGGGTAGCCTTTTTAAGCTACTTGTTTTTATTTTAGGCTTTGGGTGATGTATTTACGGATGTAAATACGTCCGAAAATACGCCCAAACAAACCCTGGAAATGGCACAAACTCCACTTAAAAACTGAGGTACTTCCAAAATTTGCTAAAAGCCGCTGGGGAAAAAAGCCGCTCCACCCGATTCCCCAAAAAAAATTCCACCACATTTAAACTGCATCACCCTAGCCAAACGGGATTTTTTTCCACCACTCTTTTCCTCTCTGTTCCAACCCCAGACATTTTTAAAACCCCTTAAACTCTCTCCTTTGTCCCCAGCACCTCCTCCCCCATCTCTCCTACTGGGGTTTTCGCCACTCATTTTTTAAATTAAAACAATTTCATCAAGAAAGCTTCACCCCACACCCCCACTACCCACCTTTTATACCTCCCCCACCCCCCCCCTTACCCGAACAGTCCCCGGGAAACACTTCCTAATGCTTTCCCCACTGTTAGTCACGATAACCTTTCCCCCTTAGTGCCCCAAAACCCAAACCCTCCTACCTGAACCTTGCCCCACTGCCACCTACCTATCCCAGAACTCGCACGTATTTTCCCCCCCTTTTCAATCTTCATTCCCTTGGTATTTTCCCCTTCCCATTTTAAACAGCACCACCAACCCATCCTTAAAAAACCACCCTTCCCCCCTCCTCATGTCCACTATTTTTTCCATTCACTGCTTCCCCTTTGCTAAAAACTCCTGGAACAGCATGTTATCTAACTGTCCCCCACCTCTCCTCCAACCCTCTCCTTGACCCACCCCAAATCACTTCCGCCCCAAACCACCCCACAAAACTGCCTAACCCAGGTCCCAACGTTGTAACTGCTAAGCCTCACCCACTATCCTGTGCTTCTCCTTTTAACCTGTCCTCGCCTTTGACATTGTCGCCACTCCATCCTGCACAAACCCTTCCTCCCTGGCATCACTGACTGGCCCTCTCCTGGACCCCTCAACCCTCTGAAGGACATTCAGTGTTCTCCCTTTGACCACCTCCCCTCTCGCCCGCTCTCTGTTGGGTCCCCCGGGGGGTCGCCGGGCCCCACTCCCTTTCTCTATCTACATTTTTGGCCGGGGTCAGCTCATACCTCACACCTTTCAATCCCACCTTATGGGACGACACCCACTTTATATTCCAGGCCTGATTTTAAATCTCTTCTCTCCCGGATCCCAGACTCCCTACGTCCATACTTCCTTCTTTCCTCCCTTCTTAAAAAAAATGGGGATAAAACCGAACTCATCCTCTTTCCCCCATCCCCACTACTTCTATCACTGTTAATGGCTATATCTTCCCCCAGCTCCAAAAGCCGCTGCCTTGGATAATTGAATCCTCTCTACCTTCAAACACATCCAAGCCCCCACCTCTGCCTGCCGCCCCCCCTAAAAAAATTTCCGCTTTGCCCATTCCCCAATTTGACCTACAAAAACGCTTTCCCCCCTTGTCATCTCTCGTCTAAAAATGTAACCCCCATTCTCTGTGGCCTCCCCTCTAGCACTCTTGTCCCCTTCAAACCCTTCTCAACTCTGGTGCCTCTTATCCCCCTCTTCCCCCCCTAACCCCCTGCCTCTTCCCTTGTCAATCCCTTTACTGGGTTTCCCATTGCCCCGGAATTAATTTCAAATTACTAACATGACCTACAAGGCTCTCCATAAAACCCCCTCCTCCAAACATCTCTGTCTAACTTAGATACCCCCCTCACGCAATCTCCCCTCCTCCAGGACCTTCCCTCTGCCCCCTCTTATCACCCTCACACAACCCTCCAGACTTTACTCTGCTTCACCCCCTTCTCTGGAACTTCCCCTTTAAACCCAAAACATAACTCTCCCCCCAACTTTCCCCCCAGCAAAAGCAACCTGAAAACCCATCTTTCAATACTTATAACCTCACTAACCCACCACCATACACCGGCCCCCAAACAGTCCGCCCCAAACCCTTTTTTCTCTCCCCCCCCTCCCTTTTAGATTGTAACCTCAGGCAGGGGCCTCTTTCCTTCTGTTCATTAAAGCATTTTTTCTCACCATTGTTTTGTTAAAATTTTGTATGTATGTAACTCCCCCTTTAATGTACAGGCCTGGGAAACAATGGCCCTAAAATAAATAAAAATAATAACAAAAAAATCCTCTTGAGGCCACAGGGCCCAGCAAACACCCGTGCTGTGCTGCTTTTGTTGTTAACAATTGCATTAAAATTGAAAGCACCCAAATACACAAATTTTGTTATGCAAAAGTTTAAAAAAACATTGGGAAAAATATCAGGCTTTTTGATTTAAATTAGTGTAATTTTCAGGGTTTGGAATACATTTAATAGTGGAGAATTTTTTTGTAGAGATAAATTAATTGCATTAATTTTTTGGATACAAATTTTCTAAGACATTGATTTCATTGTAAGCACTTGGGATTTTGTTTTTTTAATATCTTTAAAGACCAATCCCTTTAATTCTTGTACTGGGGTAAAACTCGTTCCCCCAGGGTTCTTTTAGGGAGAATTTGTGGACGCAAATCCTTCCCCAAATACATTGCAAATACGTTCAAAAGTTTTTGGCCTACTTCACTCGGAAATACCCCCCATAGAAAAAAAAGGGGAAATTATTCCCACGCAAATAGTGCCACACTTTGTGCCCCGTACTTCAATCTATTTCAGGACGGATTTGCTCCCCCCAAAATTCCCCGAAAGAATCCTAGGGGAAAAACCTTACACCAGTACAAGAAATTTTTTTGGATTTTCATTTAAATGATAAATTTTAAACAACATACCAATAAATTTTTTCCAAAACATTAAGCAAAAAATAAAAATTTT
>JAODAL010008137.1:0-120112 GCA_025379985.1 Phyllomedusa bahiana | reverse complement strand
TGGAAAAAACAGCTGGCATAAAATGGGCATCAAAGCAGAAACTTAAAACTAAGATTATGAGGGTTAAATGACATTGGGACACTGATCTCTCAATGCCATCACACCAATAGTCATGCCCCCCATCAAACTCAGCTTAGTCCAGCCTGGCTCAAAGTAGTTCTGGGCATTATTACTGGCATTAAACTGCTAGTAGTATAATGTTGTACCGTGTTAGCCATAGAAAGTAGTAGAATAGTGAAGAAATGAGGCGATACCTTTTTCAGGCTAACTGAGTATATTTGATGGTGAGCTTTCGAGAGAACTAGCTCCCTTCTTTAGACATGATGTTATACAAGAAATTGAAAATTCACAGACTTTTTATACACAAAAGACATGGACCTTCAAAGAAACTTTGAATTCTTAACAATAACAAAATGCAATATAAGCAGAAAGTTATTTACAACAGGTCAAGCAATCAACTATCTGGAAACTTGTGAGGCGTGACAGAGGGGGTCAGTATTCCTGCGTCTTATCTAGCAGCCATCAGGCCGTGATTTGTGACCATCACAGTTCACACATAGTTTGACATAAAGCTGGCATGAATATTTAGCCCATTTTGCAGAGTCTGAAATTTTTGCATTAATTTAAATTCCCATTCCTTTCTCTCCCTCTGCGTCTTAAAGTGTCCCCATTAAAACCACAATCTTCAGATCTTCAATACAGTGGTCCTCTCTGGAGAAGTGTTTGTGCCACTGGAAGATCAGTTCTGCTGTTATTAATAGTGAATCTATGTGAGTTCATGCGCTGGGCTGAGTCTCTGCCCTGTTTCCCCCATAGAGCCTGTGGTCGGACATTGCGCACACATAATCAGATACACCACATTGCTGGTCCTGCAGGAGAATGTCCCCCTAATTCTGTGCACCTGCTGGGACTGTGGGACAGGTACACTGTCAGCGGTGTGGATGTGACTGCAGGTCTTGCACCTGTTTTGCAGGCAGGGTGAGGTGCCATTTTCAGTTGGGGCCTTCAGGGCACTCCGGACAATAATACGCCACAGGTTTGGTGTTTGCCGAAAGGAGAGGAGAGGGGGGACTGGGAATATGTCTTTGAGTCTGTTGTCCCTATGTAGCACAGGTTGAAGTTCCTTGGCAAACTTTCGTAGGATCTCCAGCTGTGGGTTGTAGGTTACAACTAGGGGCACTCGTTCTTCCTTCTGGGTCTCTTTGTATGTGAGCAGACTGTCTCTGTTGATGGCGGCCGCTTTGGTGGGTTGATTGGCCGTCACTTTTGGCCTGTATCACAATTGTAGAAATTTTGTCATCATATCCAGGACGAGTTAGTCCAGGTCTGTCTTGTTGTAGCAAAGAAGATTGTACCATATAGCCTGGCTGTATATAATGGATTGCTTTGTGTGCTTGGGGTGGAAGCTGTCATTCCTGAGGTAGGCCGTTCTGTCTGTGGGTTTGATTATGTGTATTGTAGTATCCAGAAAGTGGATTTTGCTCTCTGAATAGGTAAGCTTGAGGTTGCTGGTGGGGTGGAAGTTATTGAAGTCATTATGGAATTGAATTAGGGCCTCCTCGCCCGCAGTCCAGATGACAATGATATCATCGATGTAACAGAGGAACATCATGGGTTTGGTGGTGCATGTAGCTAGATACGCTCCTTCCAGTTCAGCCATAAAGAGGTTTGCATACTGGGGCGCACATCTGGACCCCATTGAAGTTCCCATTCGCTGTAGATATATGTCCTCTCCAAATTTAAAATAGTTGTGGCTGAGTATGAACTGTATGAGCTGTGTTATTGGTTTTGTTGGGAGGTTTTGTTTCTCCAGGTGTGTCCGACATGCTGCAACTCCATCCTTGTGGGTATGTTTGTATACAAGGATTCTAACATCCATGCTGGCCAAAATGGTGCCCTCAGGAAGTGGACCAAGGGCATTGAGTTTAAGAAGATTTGTGGTGTCCTGGATGTAACTAGGAGTATCTCTGACCAGGGGTTTTAGGAGATTTTTCCACCCAACCTGAGATAGTCTCTGTCAGTGTCCCAATTCCAGAGATGATAGGCCTCCCAGGGTTGCCTTCTTTGTGGATCTTGGGGAGCATGTAGAAGCAGCCCGGCCTGGGATCTGCTGGGATGAGCCCCTGTACCTGCCTCTGGACCTGAGTTGGAAACTTCTTGATCATATTCTTTAGCTGTTTTATAAAGTCCTCTGTGGGATCACTGTTAAGTTTGGAGTAATGGGCAGGGTTGGAAAGCTGCCGGTTTGCTTCCTGGATGTAGTCAGAGGTGTTCATCATGACTATTGCGCCCCCTAAAAAGTTTCTATATCACAGTTAGAGAAGGACAAGATCATTTTTAATTGCTAAAATAAAAAAATTGCCCAAAATTTTATAAAATATATAGTGTTACAGGAATATTGTTTTTATTTAAACATTATTTTATACAAATTTTCATATAAATGTAAACAATGCATACAGTGATCAATTGAAAAACTACAGAATATACAAGCTACATAACATAGGTACAAGTGCAGATATATGTACAGGTATATAGCCCAAGGAATATACAATTAGTGTTGAGCGAACAGTAAAAAGTTCTAGTTCGATTAGAACCTCGAACTTTTGTGAGTTCGGTTCAAAATTCTATTCGAACTTGAACTTCGAATCCCGTTAAAGTCAATGGGAGAAGATCTTCTGGTTAATTTTTATACCTATACACCTCGCTCTGTCCCTTGCCAGATCTTTAGTGCATTGTGCCTTTAGTGAAAGCGGTCCCTGAGCCTTGTCCTGATTACCGTGTACCGAACCGTTTGCCTCTGTCCATCAACCATGAACCTTTGCCGCCTGCCCTGAACTGTCTGCCTGTCCCCGACTACGAGTTTGCCTTACGACTTTGTACCTCGCTGCACCTCGGCTGCCTCTGCAAGTAAGTCACGTCAGGGGTAGCGACCTGGTGGAATTCCCACCGCTGCAAGTCCATCCTGCTTTGCAGCGGGCTCTGGTGAATACCGGGCCCCATTCAGACTCCGTTCCCTGGCGTGGCCTGTACCACCGCTTGCAGTGGTCGAGTAGATCCACTACTCCTGGTCGTTACACACTAGTTATAACATAATCAAGATAATGACATGGCCAAGAGTGTTCTCTAATAAAATCCCAATTGAAACTCCAACCCAACATTCATGTTGTCCACAATGAGATATGGTTGTAAGTACATCGGAAAAATATATGAAATGAAGGAGAAGTGAAGAAATGGCATGTCTATCATGTATCTGAACCACAATACCCTTCATTTCCATACTGTATTCTCTTGGGTATCAGAATCAGTTAAAGAAATCACATTTATTGGGCCTTACAGTGGGGAAAAAAGTATTTCTTGTGATCATTTTGATCCCATGGGATGAGATCTTGCGTGGAGCCCCAGTCAGAGGGAGATTATCAGTGGTCTTGTATGTCTTCCATTTTCTAATTATTGCTTCCACAGTTGATTTCTTCACACCAAGCTGTTGCATTGCAGATTCAGTCTTCCCAGCCTGGGGCGGGCTACAATTTGTTACTGGTGTCCTTGACAGCTCTTTCGTCTTCACATAGTGGAGTTTGGAGTATGACTGTTTGAGGTTGTGGACAGGTGTCTTTTATACTGATAACAAGTTCAAACAGGAGCCATTACTACAGGTAATGAGTGGAGGACAGAGGAGCCTCTTACAGAAGTAGTTACAGGTCTGTGAGAACCAGAAATTCTGCTTGTTTGTTATTGACCAAATACTTATTTTCCACCATAATTTGCCAATAAATTCTTTCCAAATCAGACAATGATTTTCTGGATTTGTTTTCTCATTTTTTCTCTCATAGTTGAGGTCGACCTATGATGTCAATTACAGGCCTCTCTCATCTTAAGTGGGAGAACTTGCACAATTGCTGGCTGACTAAATACTTCTTTTCCCCGCTGTATGTAATATTCTTATGACCAAAACAATAGACTGTAGAGTTAAACCAATTAGATTAAGGGTATGTTCAAACGGCATATTGTGGCGCGTACTGTACATACCGAAATACAGCAGGTGTTTTAGAAATACGTGCTGGCCACTACGTACTTCTAAAGTGTAGGGGGTGGGAGCGGCTACATTGACTTCTATCATTTCCGGCATTCACTTCTTTCCCCTGGCGTTCAATACGTGTTGGGGAAGACGGACATAATTCATAGCTCTCTATGGGACCTATGAATTACTATAATTATGGAGCACATTTCGGACGTATTACAGAGCCATTACACGCCTAGATACGCCCCGCAATTACGCGTGTGAACATACTGTAACCCATCTAACTAAAAAACCCAAAAAACAAAAATGGTACTTCTTGTTGTATAGTATCTGGAGTGTTGTAGGAAAAAGAGGATTGTCCAGTTTGACTATGTTCACATGGCTTAACTGCGGGACGTAATTACGCCCCGCAATTACGCCGGGTGGCTGGGCGCGGGGGAGGGCGCGGGGGGGGCCGGCACCTCGCCTGCCCATAGACATTCATGACCAGCGGCACGTATATGCGCCGCTGGTAATTCACATGTCAATTATCTCCCCCCGCGGCATATTCGCCGAGCAGGGAGAGGAGACATAATCCATAGTTCTCTATGAGAACTGTGGATTACCGTAATGACTGGGCCGTTTTCAGCCCGTAATTTGCGCACTCCGGCGCGTAATTACGGACCGAAATACGGCCCATTTTAAGCTGTGTGAACATGGCCTGTCCCTTAAAATTCCAAAAATGTATTGATATACAATAATAAAAGCAGAACATGGAGCAGTACACAAGGGGCGAAACATTGAAAAAAATGGCTGCAAATCAGTCCTTAAACATAGTCTATTGTCTATGATTTAGGGCTGACTTGCGGCTTGAAACGCGCAAGCACGTTATTTTTTCGGTGTTTCGTCCCTTGTGCACTGCTCCATGTTCTGCTTTTATTATTGGATGTCAATACATTTTTGGGATTTTGAGGGAGCTGGACAATCCTCTTTTTCTACGTGTATTTCTGTGGTTTGGTTCGCCATTAGTCCGTGCATCCTATCCGGAAGATTGAGTGAGCTGGTTTTCTTTGTACTTTATTGGTTTATCTGAAGTTTTATTATATTTCGTAAATGATGAATTGAATATGATCGATTGTGATGCCGTGAGACCGCAATCAGATTACTAATCTATTTAATATGGGATGAAGTCAGTTCTGGATAGCAGCACTGCTGACGTCAAGGCATCCTAATTTGCCCGCTATTTTAGAGGATAGATAACAGGATGTATGTGTAAATGCTTGCAGAATTTCTTTATCTTCCTCAGAAGAAAATTTTTTTTTTTAATAAAGCCTTCCCATTTTTTAAAGAATTTAGGAACCTAGATTCTTTGGTTCTTATAGGGTGACCGAAAATTGGTGTCGCCGCTGCAGTTTTTAGGCATTTGATCAGCGTAAATACACCTGAAAGTACGATCCTTTCAAAGATCTGGCACCTGGTATACCTTTCATAGTAAACTTAGGGCTTGTACACACGGAGTCTACACTCCGTGTTACAAGCGCTTTAGGGAACCATCTTGGGGTCCGCTCTGTCAGTCCCAAAGACGGATCTAAACAATTAGCAGTGAGATTATCAGAATCTCGCTGCTAATTGTTTAGATCCGTCTTGGGGACCGACGGTGTGGACCCCAAGACGGTTCCCTAAAGTGCTTGTAACACGGAGTGTAGACTCCGTGTGAACAAGCCCTTAATGCGCCTAAAAAGGCATTGTGCGATTGAGGCGCATAGCGTATCATTCCTAGTGTATGTAATGCGCCTATCGAGGCGCATTGCGTTACTGAGGCGATAATGCATCATTAGTAAAGTATGTAATGCGCCTCTATAGGCGCATTGCGGTATGGAGGCACACAGCATAGCATTGCTATTTTAGCTAATGCACCTTTTTAGGCACATTACAATGTGTTGTAAGTTTTGGCATTTTACAGTTCATTTATATCGAGAATATGGGGTCAAACTTTTTTTGCCACAAAATACACCAAAACTATGGCGCATTTGTATTGGGACATGACGCCCATAATGTCTAACTAGCCAATTTCTAGATGATACTTGACTGTTTGGATTATTTCTTGTACCGACGGGAGATTGGGATCGAGCCATTTTGAGAGAAAGGAATATTGGTTTTAACAAAAATACTGCTTTCTGATGGAAGTGTCCCTTTAAAATGTGCAGACGTAATAATTACGAAGTAACTGGTGTTTTCAAATGGTTAAAGGGGTTTTGCCAGGACGTGCCTTATCTGCTAAGAATCAAATCAAGCCATGCTGAGCTAAGAGAGAGAGAAACACAGCCAGAGCACAGAGCCATGCATAAGGGATCGTGTGAAATGTTCACTCAAATAAACTACAACTAGTGGATTCTGTATACAAAACACAACATATTTCTACCCGGTGCCTTGAAAGCTTCTTCAGCTCCCTCTCATCAGATAAGAAGTGTGATCTGCGCAAGTCCGGCCAGCAGCTCTTGTCAGGTCGTATCTAATAGAAGCTTTTAAGTAACTAAGGGCAGGTAAGGCAGCCTGTAGCTCTCTCAGACTGCAATTTTTGTAATCACATATATTTAAAAAAGTGATTAAATACCCATTTTGGAGGATTCTACGTCAACATTACATTGTGGCAAAACCCCTTTAAATGACTTTAGGTCACTGATCTCACACCAAGAGGATCCCACATCAAATTCAGTTTAGTCCAGCCTGGCCCAAAGTGATTCTGGGTATTACAGCTCGTATTAAAGTACTAGAAGCAGGCGAGCTCTGCAACAGAATGACAGAGCTCCAGCCTCCTTCAACGGGTTATTGCCCTGAATGTTGGCATTAAATGGGCACAGGCTTCTACTTTGAATAGATAAAGCTCTGATGCTCCTGTATCTGAAGATCGTCATAAAATGCCGCCTAATTGGATGGGATAGAGTTTCTTGCCATGAAAGTGATGGGACCTACTATGGACAGTTAGAAGTCAATGGACTCCACTTTGCCCTAATGGTATTTATCCCCCTACAGATAGAGATTTGGGGCTTCAGTTATGACCTGAAACCAAGACAAAGGTGCGAACATATCTTCAGGAGTTTGTGACACAAGATCTCATAAAATGCATAATAATCTGGGGTTATTTTTACTTAGTGTCTTCTGTCTTGTATTGTCTGGAGAAACAATGGCTTCCATCTGACAAGAGAACAGAGGCTGGAATAGATTGTAGACTATTCCATATTATTCTACTTATGGTAACAATGTATTTCTTGAAAAATTAAAGGGGTTTTGCCACGAAGTAAAATTGACTTGGGAAGCTTGTAAATTAGATAATAAACATTTTCATCATTCATCATTATTAAAAATTCTCTTTTGTTTTCGTTTTAGCTGGTACCTTAGTGATGCATAGTGTACGGCTGGTCTCCATGGGATACGACCAGTGACGCAAGCTCCTCAGTCTTGTTGCACATGCTCAGACACACCTCTGCTATCAGGCAGCTACTGTCAGTCTCTTCCCTGTTTAGTAACCACACACACTCACTGCTGAGCAAGTGTTCAACCCCAGGTGCTGTCATTCCACTCCCGTCCTCTATGCTCCTTAGTAATTAGTCAAAGGGTATGTTCACACGGCGTAATTGCGGGGCGCATTTCACGACGCATACGCCCGACATGTGCACTGCAATTACAGTAATTCATAGTTCTCATAGAGAGCTAATTGTGGTGCTGCTTTTTTTCAATTATATTTTCTATGAGTTCAATCCTCTAAGCTACATAGGGCAAAAGTTCTGCGGACTGAATTTGGCCCGCCAAGTCGTTTTATAAGGCATGCTTAGGCAAGGTTCACACGGCTTATTCAAGCCGTAATTGCGAGCCGGATTTCGCTCGCAATTACGGCTTGAATAAGGGGCGGGACAGGGGGGCGGGGGCGCGGCGGGTGCGCTGCTCGCAGCCCCCATATGCAATGCATTATTTACGGCGCGTCCGCGCCGTAAATAATGTGCATGTCACTTTCTCCCCGCCCGGCGGATTCGCCGAGCGGGTAGGAGCGACGGAATCCATAGTTCTCTGAGAACTGTGGATTACCGTAGTTACTGTGACGGATTGGAGCCGTACTGCAGCGCAAATCCGGCACACAGTACGGCTCCAATCCGCGCACAAATAAGCTGTGTGAACACGGCCTTAGGTATAGCCAGCAGAGATGGACAAGGTTGGGACGCAGAAGGACCGGCGCTCCACTCTTCCAGCACTTGGCAGTGGCAGCGATACCAGTAGGTGCCACCTTGGATTGGGAGCTCAGGTGCGTACCTCCACACTGCTTTGTTTAGCAACTCAAAGGGGGTACTACGGTTTTGACAGCCCTACCCAGACACCCGAGCCAGTCTGCAAGGCAAGAAGCTTGGAGCTAAAGAGGTGGAAGGGGCTGGCTATTATTATATAACCTCAACCTCTTAGCATCCAAGCAATTGTCATTTTTTGTTTTTTGACTCCCTACATTCCAAGAGCCGTAAGGTTACACGGCAACAGACCCAAAAAAAAAAAAAAAAAATCACTGAAAACCAAATCCTAAAACTGTTCATAAAACTGATTTTTTTGCATATGGAAGAGTTGGTCGCTAAATCCGAAGTGGATATGGAGAAATTCAACCGCACTTGGGCTCCATGTCCAACATATCAGTCATCCTCAGGGTTCCGGGCTCTGTCTATTTAATCATCAGTGTCCTTTTGCATCTTCTCCTTTTCCCCTTCCTTATCTGCATATGTCTGGGCCTGCTTGGGTTGGCGTTGTGGGTGAGAGAGTTGGAATAATATTATTTTTATTATTTTATTTTACTGTACGCGCCACAGTACATCCTGTGAACATAACCTAACACATTCTTTATACCGAAGACTGAACGCTGTAAAAGCAAAACTCTCACAAACTTTTTTTCACATTTTGCCCCACTTAGAATTTTCTGTCGTTTCCCAGTATACTCTATAGCTTGGTGAATGACACCATTAGAAAGTACATCTTGTCCTGCAAAATAAAAGCCCTCATATGTCTATGTAGGTGGAAAAATAAAAAGTTATGGCTCTGGGAAGGCGAGGAGGGAAAAACAAATGTGACCCAAAAAAATAAAATAGACCTCGGCGTTAAAGAATCTGGCTGGTATTTTATTGTCTTTTGAACATTAAGGGCCAAGGTTTTCCGGATTCGGGCGTCCTCCACAACATTGAACAATACATGTTCCGCCATAAAACCAGGCAGAAGAATGTGCGTGTTCCGAGTTTTTTTGACGGTTTTCAGATTTGAAATCCGACCGTCAGAAAATCCAAGCTTTGCAGACTACAGCTCGGATTTTTTATTGACATCTATGGGAATGGTTGAACGTTGGTTTTTGGACGGTTCTCAAATCTGAAACCCCTTGCTGTGCCCAGGCCCGGACTGCCCGGCGGGCCGCTGGGGTCCGGGCCGCAGGGCCGGCTCGGATCGCCCCCCGAGAGACCAGTGTTTCCCCCCGGAGGGCCCCGAATCCCGGCGCCGTCAGGGGCCGCAATGGTCGCATCAGCGACCGGACCCCCTTGGCAGGGGATCGACTGGCCCCCCTCGCCACACGACTGCATGGCCGGGTCACCGACCCAGCCATGCAGCCATCACGGCCGCCGCCTGCACCGAGCGGTGCAAGCAGCAGCCGAGGCTGAACAGCTGGGATCTACTGATCCCGTCTGTTCAGCTCCCAGGAGGCTGCGGGGCAGGCGCGCGATGTGATGACGTCATCGCGCGCCCGCTCCGCGTCCCGCACACTGCTGCCGGTGGCCTCCGGGCGAAGACAGAAGAGAAGGCAGAGACTTCAGGTAAGTATTGTTTTTATTTTATTTTTTTAATACTACTAGCCCTGTCTAGCTATACACCAGCCCTGTCTAGCTATACACCAGCCCTGTCTAGCTATATACCTGCCCTGTCTAGCTTTATACCAGCCCTGTCTAGCTATATACCTGCCCTGTCTGCCTATATTCCAGCCCTGTCTACCTATTTACTGCCCTGTCTACCTGTATACCAGCCCTGTCTACCTGTATACCAGCCCTGTCTACCTATATACTGCCCTGTCTGCCTATATACCAGCCCTGTCTACCTATATACTGCCCTGTCTGCCTATATACCAGCCCTGTCTACCTATATACTGCCCTGTCTGCCTATATACCAGCCCTGTCTGCCTATATACCAGCCCTGTCTGCCTATATACCAGCCCTGTCTACCTATATACTGCCCTGTCTACCTATATACTGCCCTGTCTACCTATATGCTGCCCTACCTGCCTATATACCAGCCCTGTCTGCCTATATACCAGCCCTGTCTACCTATAAGTGGCCCTGCCTATATACTGGCCCTACTTGCCTATATACTGGCCCTGCCTGCTTACATACTGGCCCTGCCTGCTTACATACTGGCCCTGCCTGGCTACATACTGGCCCTAGCTGGCTAATTACTGGCCCTGCCTGGCTAATTACTGGCCCTGCCTGGCTAATTACTGGCCCTACCTGACTGATTACTGTGAGCAGCCCCAGCTACCTGGCTGATTACTGTGGGCAGCCCCAGCTACCTGGCTAGTTACTGTGGGCAGCCCCAGCTACCTGGCTAGTTACTGTGGGCAGCCCCAGCTACCTGGCTAGTTACTGTGGGCAGCCCCAGCTACCTGGCTAGTTACTGTGGGCAGCCCCAGCTACCTGGCTAGTTACTGTGGGCAGCCCCAGCTACCTGGCTAGTTACTGTGGGCAGCCCCAGCTACCTGGCTAGTTACTGTGGGCAGCCCCAGCTACCTGGCTAGTTACTGTGGGCAGCCCAGCTACCTGGCTAGCTACTGTGGGCAGCCCCAGCTACCTGGCTAGTTACTGTGGGCAGCCCAGCTACCTGGCTAGTTACTGTGGGCAGCCCCAGTACCTGGCTAGTTACTGGGGGCACCCAGCTACCTGGCTAGTTTACTGGGGGCAGCCCCAGCTACCTGGCTAGTTATTGGGGGCAGCCCCAGCTACCTGGCTAGTTACTTGGGGCAGCTCCAGCTACCTGGCTAGGTACTGGGGTAGGCCCTATCTACTGACCAAATTAATGGAGAAAGGCCCTGATTACCTAATGGGGGTCTACCTATTTACATGCCACTTATCTGACACTTTTTAATTTCTAATTTTTCGGATCTAACATACGCTGTTTGGGGAATTGATAGGAAAGTGCTGGTAAAGAGAGGAGTCTAGGATGTATTTGTGGTAAATTCTACAGGGACGAGTAGTGACCGGGAGAAGAAGACATTGCATGCTGTACTGGACGGAGAAAGAAATGGAAGGGAACAACTCATCAGGAAGACATCATGGAGGTTTGGGCCAGATGGAGAAGAAAAGGAGAAGAGAACAACTCCCATTAGAGATGACGTCTTCTGTGAGTCCCTGATGTCAGGGATCATTTTACTTCTATACTGAATCAGTGCTGTATTCCTGTGATGGTGACCTGACTACTGGTGATGTGATTGGAGGGGTTGTAGGTTATATTGGTGCTTATGTAGTGTCAGTGTAGGTTTGTCCGATTGTAAAGCGCACACCTGACTCTGTGATGAGGGGTTTCCCTGCACCACTTTCTTTCTTGCTTTTATGTAGGGAGCTCTCACACGGAGCAGTTTTAGTGCATTTTTTGATGCGTTTTTTTGTGCAGAAATGTTCAGCATTAACTGCTCTGCCTTTCTGCACAAAAACGCACCAAAAACACATCAAAAATGCTCAGTGTGAAAGCAGCTTTATAGTGTAGTTTATTTTAGACAGTGGCGAGGTGCGAGAACAAGGGACATTTTGTAAGTGGATATTGTATGTGGGCTGCTGGGGGCTTTGTGCCAGGGCTGATTCTTATTCCCAGTCCGGCCCTGGCTGTGCCTTAGGGTATGTTTACACGGCTGTTATGGACGCTGATTCTGATACAGATTTCACGCTGAATCCGCATCAGTATCACCGTCTAAATCTGCCTGGCATCCACCTCACATTATTTTTAATGGAAAACCCGCATCACAGTGCACACGATGATCCGCGGCTTGGATTTCTTTTTAGCGCTGAGAAAGAACTGAAGTTGATTCCTGAGGCGGATTCAGCACTGAATCCTCACCTAGTATTTTGGAGGCTGAAAATCTGGCTCTGAAATCAGCATCAAATCCCCAGATATTGCAGGAGGATTTCATGCTCTCCATCCCTCCACCTGATCTCTCTATCATAGTCAATGGCTCTACAGTCTCACCGGTCCCACAAGTTCGCTGCCTTGGGATAACACTTTACTTCTCTTTGTCCTTCAAACCCCACATCCAAACCCTCACCTCTGCTGCAGCCTCCACTTGAAAAATATTTCATGAATCCGCTCATTTCTTAACCCTGTCACTACAAAAATGCTGGTCCACGCCCTCGTCATCTCCCGCCTAGACTACTGCAACATCCTTCTCTGTGGCCTCCCAGCTAGCACCCTCGCTCCCCTCCAATCCATCCTCATCTCTGCGGCCTCTTATTCACCTCTCTCCTCACTACTCCTTCGCCTCTCCCCTCTGCCAATCCCTTCACTGGCTTTCCATTGCCCAGCGCATTAATTTCAAGTTACTAACCATAACCTACAAGGCTCTCCATGACCTCTCCCCTCCATACATCTCTGCCTTAATCTCTAGATATTTCCCCTCACACAACCTCCGCTCCTCACAGGACCTTCTTCTCTGCTCTCCTCTTGTCAGCTTCTCACACAACTGTCTCCAAGACTTCTCCCGTGCTTCACCCACACTCTGGAACTCACTGCCCCAACACATCAGACTCTCCTCCACTTTCACCAGCTTCAAAAGCAACCTGAAAACCCATCTCTTCAGGATTGCCTATAACCTACAATAACCCTGCTGTCACTACACTATCCACAAACATGTCTGCCCCTCACCTCCTGTCTCTTTCCCCCTTCCTTGTAGATTGTAAGCCTTCGCGGGCAGCGACCTCTTCCTCTGTACCTGTTGTTAGTCACAGATTGTCACTATTGTACTTGTTTGACTTATGTTATGTATGTAACCCCCTGAATGTACAGCGCCCTGGAATCAATGGCGCTATAAAATAAATAATAATAATAATAATAATAATAATACAGTGCCAAAAATCCTAAACTCTGCCGAAGATCTTCCACCTCTGAAAGTGGGCGAAATATATGAATTTTAGGCTTCAAACACACAGCATAGGGCAAAAACCATTGGAAAGCCAACGTTTTTTTTTGTCCAAAGTACGACCGCAGTTTTTGTCACTGTTTTTGCAAAAACCGCAGTCGTTTTTTTTGCTGTCAGCCTATACAATTGAAGCGTTTTGGGCAAAAACGCTGCAAAAACCACGTCCAAAACAGCATCCAAATAAGCCCTGTGAACATATATATGTCCACACAGCGTACTGCAGGGCGTTTTGTACGCCCCGCAATACGCTGGGTGTTTTAGAAGTACATCTACGGTAAACATGGCAGCTGGAAGCCTGGTGAAGGCAAACATGGCAAATGCAAAAAATGCAAAAACGCCAGTGGACTTGTTCCTAAATCCGCCGCTGCCAGAAAACAAGCTGAAAAAAACGACCTGTGTAGGCTACAGGTCGTTTTATCTATTAAATCTATGGGCTGGATAAACGGTTGATTTTCGCGGTTTCAAAATACTAAAAACCGCCGAAAATCCGACCATTTTTGTGTGCTGTGTGGAATTAGAGTATGTTCACATGGCGTTTTGGATCCGAGAATCGCATCTAAAAATGCAGATTAAATAGGATCCAAAACGCATCCAGCACGCACCCTATAGTTTTAAATAGGGCTCCTGCTGCGTCTTTCGGTCAAGAATTGACATGTCAATTCTTGGAACGGATCCGAAAGATGCAATGAAACACGCATCGGCGATCGCTCGTCCGAACCCCGATACATGTTTTACATTGCAAGCTATGTAAAATCCCACTGCTCATTGCTAGAAGCGTGTTCGGGTCCATCTAGGGTCCGAAACACAAATCCAGACACGCATCTAGAAACGTATATACACACGGACACAACACGCCGTGTGAACATACCCTTAGCCTTACAGGCTAGACGTTTTGTGCTGGGAGTCGTGGACGAGCGTTTCCACAGCATTTCCTACCAATCATTGTTCAAAAAGTAAAAATGTCTATTTGGAATTAGCATCTAGTAATTTCCTTTTGATTAACCTAGAGGAGAAAGGTTGGGGGCGGAGGGGGGTAGATCACATAAACAAGGCTCATCTACACTTCAAAGGTCTCCAGGCTCCAGACTGGTGTCTGCTTTGCTCAAGGTGTCATCTCTATCAGCCGCCCACCACCACTGATGGCTGACATTCTGGGCCATGAATCACTGAACTCTCCTTCTACAGGTCAGATGTTATCGGCTTCTTGTAAAAGTGTCAGTTTCTGTGTCCTACAACAGAGCAGACTGATAAAAGGTGACAAAACAGTGCAGAGTAAAATGGCGCAGACCCAGCTCTTCACAGAGCCGTTCCGTATATTGGTGACCACCTGAGCTGGAGCAGTAAGGATATGTTCACACGGCAGTTTTTGGCGCTGAAAAGCAAATCAGCATCATTTCCTCATTGGAATTTCTGCGCTTGTAAGGCTATGTTCACACGGCTTATTTTAGGGCGCATTTCGCCATGTATTCAGAGTGTACTGTGCTCTAATACGAGCGAAATGCGCCCCAATCATTGCGGTAATCCACAGTTTTCATAGAGAACTATGGATTACACCTCCTCTCCCCGCTTGAACAATACGATCGTATTGTACGAGCAGGGAGATGAGTGACATGTCATTTATTCACAGCGCTTACGCGCTGCGAGTAATGATAGCCTATGGGGCCAGTGGGCTGCTGCCGCGCGCCCCACCCCCCCTCGCGCGAGTATGCAAGCTCCCGACGTAATTGCGGGGCGTACTGTACGCCCTGCAATTAGCCGTGTGAACATAGCCTAGGTGCGGATTTCTCTTATACCCAATAGTGTCCGGCGAAGTAAAACGTCTCAAAGCACCGGCGTCAGTTCTTTGTGGGCGCTTACAATCAGTGTTGAAAATAAGCGTGAAAAATCAGCTTCATCCGAATGACAGTGTTGATTTTGTGTAGCATAGAATGGAAATTGGTTTACCGTCGGATCGGATGCGGATTCTGAGCCAGATTTAGCGCTGATTCCTGTGTCCAAATCCGTTGTCTGAATGTACCCTAAGGCCGTGTTCACACAGAGCAAAGGGAATGCTGGAAATGACACATCTATAGGAAGGGAAATGTGTGTGAAAGCCTCGAGACAGGGCACATTTGTCAATTATGGTTAGCACATACACCTGTAAAGCTTCAGATCTACGCGCGAAACCTGTCCATAGGATTCCATGAGGCTGAATGGGGTGTGCTATGTCCTTCTGGCTCCTGTTTGGTTAATACACTACAAAAAAAATATGTAAAAAAGCCTACATTATTCTATGCAATGGCATCTAGTCAAAAAGTACATGTTAAACATATACACTTTTTGCAATGGGACTCGATGGGTGATGGATGCTGCTATTTGGCACCTGCTTGTTGTATATGTCCCGGAAGAAGCTGCAAACATGAAGGGTATATTCACACGGTGTGTTGCATCCATGTGAACATACGCTTTTAGATACGAGTTTGAATCTGTCTGTCGGACCCCAAACGGACCCTAAGGGGCCGTTTACACGGCAATGGACAAATACCAGTCAGTTTATCCGACCGGTATTTGTCCTGTTTTGCGGCCGTCCCCGCGATGAGTTTGAGAAAAGCCCTCCCCCTTCACATTGACATGCACATATTCCGTCCGAAAACCGGACGGAAGAATGTGCAAGCATAACGTCCTTTGGGCAGCCAGCGGGCGGAAAAAACGCCAGGCGGAAAACCCGTGCAGTGGGGACTGCTGCACGGGTTTTCCATAGCGCCCCATTGTGCTCGTTTGCGAATGGTTTTTCAGACGGTCTGCAAAACCACACACCGTCTGAAAAACTGGCCGAAAACTTGTGCCGTGTGTACATGCCCTAACACGTATCTATTAAATAGCAATATGCTTTTACATTGCTTTTAATATGAAACACGGATCAGCGTTTAGACAAGTGATCGCCGATGCGTGTTTACTTGCCTCTTTCGGATCCGTTCCAAGGATTGTCATGTCAATTCTTCGTCCCAAAGACGCAGCAGGAGCCCTATTATAAACTATAGGATGCGATCCTGCTGCATCCAACACGCTTCCAAACCTGCAGCTGCGTGTTGGATACGATCACCGCTGCATTTTGGGATGTGATTTTCGGATCCCAAAACGTCATGTGAACATACCCCAATACTTTCTTTGTTGCTCATAGCAACCAATCACATTTCCCCTTTAAATTTATACAGTGCATTGAAAAAATTAAAGGGGAGCTCTGTCTCGGGCAGCCGATGTCGATTCCTCACTGAAATTCCGAAAAAAGCGTAAAAAGAGATGTGGCGTGAACTTACCCTTATGCATGTTTTTAGTGTGTATTTTAGGCCCTTTTTTCCTTTGATGCGTTTTTTTGACCCATTTACACACCGAGAAACCAGATACATATGTATTTGAAGTATATTTTAAAAAGCCCATTGATATCAATGGAAAAATTATGTAAAACACGCGTTATGCACCAAAGAGTGACTAAGGCTCTGTCTACCGTGCAGTGGACAAAAAAACGACCAGAACACCAAATACTAAAAACGTTTATAAAACTGAGTTTTTTGTCCACTACCTGTCAAAAGCAGCTGAAAAAACAGCCGTTTTTTGGCGCGTTTTGCAGTTTTTGGCACGTTTTTTGCAGACATGCACAGCATTATAAAAAAAACGAAAAACGCTGAATAAACGGACGTTTTTATGTGCAGTGGAGACACAGTCATAGACTCCAATAGTTCATTTTCTGCCATGCTCAGTCGTTTTTTGCAACGTTTCAAAAAACGAGCAGGAAAAAGAAGCTCAGCGTAGACTGCAGGACATTTTTGCTATAGAGTCTATGGGAGGTGTTTTCAGTCGTTTTTAGAAAACGAAAAACACTGAAAAAATGGATGTTTTTTCTGCGCAGTGGAGACAGAGCCTACAAATATGCACAGCATCACCTATGTCCGATGGGGACGAGAGGAATCAGTTTGGGTCTTTCGGATCCGTTCAAAGAATTGACTTTTGAATACGGTTTTCATCCCCTTACTCCACGTGAACCTTGTCCAAAATGACCAAAAAATGCATAATTTTCTCCTGTGAAATACGCCTATATATATTTCTCAGCATGCTTTTTTACATAATGTAAACCTTGCCTAAACTTACCAAAAAAACATGAAAAGCGCATTAAATTACTTGTTTTTCCATTGAAACACGCAGAATTTTTTTACCTCTTTTTCATGCTGTGTGAACCGCACCTAAACTCACCAAAAATGTATGAAAATACAGGTTTTCCCCTTGAAATAAGCTAATGTATTTCTTAGTATCCTTTTAACGTCATGTAAACCAAACTTAAATTTACCAAAAAACCCCATGAAAAACGCATTTCATCACACTTTTTTTCTTGTAGTTTTTGTTAAACTTTTTACTTCATGTGAACCGAGCCTAAAATGACCCAAGAAACGCATTTCATCTTTTTTCCTGCAAAATACCTGTATAGATTTCTCAGAAATTGACCAGAAAATGCATGAAATTATGGTTCTCTGAAATTGCAGATTTTTTTTTTGTCCTACTTTTTTATGCTGTTTAAACCTTGCCTAAAAATTACCAGACCCAAAGCATGTTAAAACACATAACATTATGGGCAACATATATGAACGGGGCTGTGGCAGATATTTGGCGTCTTTTCAGCCCGATATCAGGTGCAACCCTGTTCATACATTTTTAAGGGTGCTTTCACACGGTGCGTTTTTGATGCGTTTTTTTAATGCATTTTTTGTGCAGGAAAGTACAGTAATTAATGAAATACATTGTTGCACAAAAAACGCATTAAAAAAAACGCTTCAAAAAACGCACCGTGTGAAAGCAACCTAAATCTCCCGCACTAGAGGCGGGGCGCACTAGAACCATACGAAGCTACATATTTATAGCTTCCCTACGGCATTTCTGGGTGCATTACAGTTACACTTTCAGAGTGGTTTACCTGATCCCGAACTGTTGCCCGAGCGCTAGAATGTACCTGATTTATGACCCATTGTACAGCGGGTTCATAAATCAGGTGCATTCTTCACTAATGTTTGGCGCATGAAATTTGGAGTGTTTAAGCCAAATTTCATACCTGTTGCCCTACATGTTCTCCCCTTGAAATTTGCAGTTTTTTGTCATCCTTTTTACTCTATGTCAACCTTGCCTAAGATGACCAAAAAAATGCATATTTTTTTCCTGTGAAATACGTGTATTTGTGAAATAGTTCTCAGCATGCTTTTACGCCATGTGAACCTTGCGTAAATGTGCCAAAAAAACATGAAAAACGCATGAAATTACTTGTTTTTCCTTGAAACATGCAGATTTTTTTTACCTCTTTTTCATGCTGTGTGAACCACACCTAAACTTTACAAAAAAAATGCAAGAAAAACGCATGAAAATAAGGGTTTTCCCCTTGAAATAAGCTTATACATTTCTTAGTATCCTTTTAGTGTCATGTGAACTTTGCCTAAACTTCCTAGGCACAACCGAAACGACTATAAGGCTATGTTCACACGGCTGAATCACGCCGTAATTGCGGGACGGATTTCACCCGCAATTACGGTGTGTGTGTGGGGGGCCGTCAGTTCGCCAGCCCCATAGACTTTCATTATCCATGGCACGTATCCGCAGGGAGAGGAGACGGAATCCATAGTTCTCTATGAGAACTGTGGATTACCGCAATACGCGCAATACGGACTGAAATCCGTCCCAAAGTCAGCCGTTTGAACATAGCCTAAGAGTGATCACAGTTCCTTTCCAGACCCATATCATGTAAAACTGTTTTATGGAAATTATGCTGTGTAACCTGTTGATGTAAATTTCATACTATATACCTACATAAAGATCTTTGCAAACCACTTCTAATTTTCTGAGTGCTGTGGAATCTCTATAGAACTAGTCTTTGAGTTGCAATACTCCTCTCTACCAGCATCGCCTATATTTAACCACTTGGACAATACATTTTTAATAAACTTCCTAGAAATGCATACAAAATGCATGAAATTACATTTGTTCTCCTTGAAATATACAGATTTTTTTATCCTCCTTTTCAATGTGTGTGAACCTCGCCTAATCTTCCTAGAAATGCATAAAAAAATGAATGAAATTACATTTTTTTTCCGTGAAATACACAGATTATTTATCCTCCTTTTCATATTGTGTGAACAGCGCCTAAACGGACCAAAAATCACATAAAATTCAGTGTTTTCCTTTTGACCTGAGCTCCTCTACATTTTTCTGCATCCTTCCTCATGGCGCCGCGTTCACACCATGGAGAAGGATCTGCGGCATGAATATAAGGCTGATCCTTGGCTTTCTGCCGCAGATTTGCAGTTTGGCGTCCACGCACAAATTAGCTCTATCATCCGCGTATGGCAGTCGCCGCACATAATCCCCCTTTAATAAGTGACAATGCGCATTTATAACCTGGATAGGAAAGTTTTTTTTTTTTTAAATTGCCATTATTGGTCTCAGATTTCGCATTAAATCAATAGGCGGTGCATTTTACGCCGGTTTTTACCACATTATACCCACTGCTGTGAAAATTGGCGCCGTGTGAACGCGCCCATGCGGGAATCATGTCAGCGATCGCAGCTTCCCCCCTTCCCACTCTGTGCTGTGTCCTATGGCGCCAGGACTATGCGGTCGCCTCCATTTCCTGGTTGCCCCTAGCAACCAATCACAGGGCAGCTTTCATTTCTAACGGTCACAGGAAAATGTAAGCAGCGCTGTGATTGGTTGCTAGGGGCAACCGGGCCACGTGCTCCGCCTGACAGCGTCCCTCCATTCCCCGCCAGGCGCCAGTGCACGGGGAGGAATTTTTATATCAGACAATTTAAAATAAGACACCTCCGCCCCCCCCCCAACACAGCCCGAGCGGCCCCCACCTGACAGCGCCCATCACCCCCCACAGCGCCGGGGACAGACCGCCATCCCGCCGCCACTGCCCGGCAGCTCCAGCAGCACTCCACCAATCAGCAGGGCGCACAGCCTGCATGCTGGCCGCTGATTGGCTGGAGCGGTTGGCGCCTTGCTGGGGAGTCTACATAAGGCAGTGCTGGGCGCTGCTCTCGCTCGATCGGCGGCGGACGTGGTCAGAGGTGAGGTCCGGCCCCGGCGCTGCCTGCTCGCTTCCCGTGAGTCCGTTAGGAGACCGGGACATGGGTGGTAATGCGGGTGAATGTCCTGGAGTCAGTATGTGCCGGGAGTAATGGGGGGTGACACAGCGGCCGCTGCGTGGATGTTACTGGTATCGGGCTCCGGTCACACGCGGCGTTTATTGCGGCGGCTAATACACAGAGGTGGATGGGACAAGTATCGCGGCTGTGGCTCTTAGCTTGACTGATGTGTATTCTAGCTGTGGGCATTGTGGCTTTGATTAAGGACATGCGATGGGGCCCCAGGGTCATTTGATTTGTATTGTCTCAAGTTATGCGTTGTGCAGTGCGGCTGTGGCCCCCTCGGGGCGTGCATTGCAATGGAGTGCGGCTGTGGCCCCCTCGGGGCGTGCATTGCACTGGAGTGCGGCTGTGGCCCCCTCGGGGCGTGCATTGCAATGGAGTGCGGCGGTGGCCCCCTCCGGGCGTGCATTGCAATGGAGAGCGGCTGTGGCCCCCTCAGGGCGTGCATAGCAATGGAGTGCGGCTGGGGCCCCTCGGGGGGCGTTTGCAGTGGAGTGGGGCTGTGGCCCCCTCGGGGGTGGTGCAGTGGGCGGGGCTGGGCCCCCCTCGGGGCGGCATTGCAGTGGAGTGGGGGGTTGGGCCCCCCTCGGGGCGAGCGTCGCAGTGGAGCGGCTGTGGCCCCCTCAGGGCGTGCATTGCAGTGGAGTGCGGCTGTGGCCCCCTCGGGGCGTGCGTCGCAGTGGAGCGCGGCTGTGGCCCCCTCGGGGCGTGCGCGCAGTGGGCGGGGTGTGGCCCCTGGGGCGTGGTCGCAGGGAGCGCGGCTGTGGCCCCCGGGGCGTGCGGCGTGGACGGGCTGTGGCCCCCTCGGGGCGTCGTCGCAGGGGAAAGGGGGCTGGGGCCCCCCCTGGGGGGGCCTTGCGCGCAGTGGAGCCGGTTGGCCCCCCGGGGGGGTGCGTCGCAGGGGGGCGCGGTGTGGCCCCCTCGGGGCCCCGTGCGTCGAGTGGGCGCGGCTGTGGCCCCCCGGGAGCGTGGTCGCAGTGGAGCGCGGCGTGGCCCCCGGGAGGTGCGCGGTGGAGCGGGCGTGGCCCCTCGGGGCGTGCGTCCGGTGGAGCGGGCTGTGGCCCCCTCGGGGGTGCGGCGGGGAGCGCGGCTGGGGCCCCCCCCGGGGGCCGCGCGCGGGGAGCGCGGTGGGGCCCCCTGGGGGGCGCGTCGAGGGGAGCGCGGCTGTGGCCCCCTCGGGGGGCGCGTGCAGGGGGAGGCGGCTGTGGCCCCCCTCGGGGCGGGTCGAGTGGAGGCGGTTTGGGGGGCCCCCTGGGGCGCGCGTCGAGTGGAGCGGGTGTGGCCCCTGGGGCCCGGGGGCGTCCAGGGAGGGGGGTTTGGGGCCCCCTGGGGCGGCGTCGAAGTGGAGCGGGCTGTGGCCCCCTGGGGGGGCCGCGTCGCGTGGAGCGGGCTGTGGCCCCCGGGGCGCGCGTCGCAGGGAGCGCGGCTGTGGCCCCCTGGGGGGCCCCGGTCGCGGGGGGCCGGCTGGGGCCCCCTCGGGGCGCGCGTCGCGGGAGCCGGCTGTGGCCCCCCCCCCGGGGGCGCGGCGCAGTGGAGCGCGGCTGTGGCCCCCTCGGGGCCGCGCGCCCGCAGTGGAGCGCGGCTGTGGCCCCCCTCGGGGCGCGCGTCGCAGTGGGAGGCGGCGTGGCCCCTGGGGCGCGCGTCGCAGTGGAGCGCGGCTGTGGCCCCCTCGGGGGCGCGTCGCAGGGGAGCGCGGTGTGGCCCCCCCGGGGCGCGCGTCGCGTGGAGCCGGCTGTGGCCCCTGGGTTGGGGCGCGTCGCAGTGGAGCGCGGCTGTGGCCCCTCGGGGGCGCGGTCGCCAGTGGACGCGGTTGGCCCCCTCGGGGGGCGTCGCAGGGAGGGGGCTGGGCCCCCTCGGGGCGGCGTCGCAGTGGAGCCGGCTGTGGCCCCTCGGGGCGGCGTCGCAGTGGGAGCGCGGCGGGTGGCCCCCTGGGGGCGGCGCCCGCAGTGAGAGCGCGGCTGTGGCCCCCTCGGGGCGTGCGTAGCAGTGGAGAGCGGCTGTGGCCCCTCGGGGGGCGTGCAGTGGAGCGCGGCTGGGGCCCCCTCGGGGCGTGCGTCGCAGTGGAGCGCGGCTGTGGCCCCCTCGGGGCGTGCTTCGCATTGGAGCGCGGCTGTGGCCCCCTCGGGGCGTGCGTCGCAGTGGACGCGGCTGTGGCCCCCCCGGGGCCGCGCGTCGCAGTGGATGCGCGGCTGTGGCCCCCCCGGGGGCGGCGTCGCGTGGAGCGCGGCATGTGGCCCCCCGGGGCGCGCGTCGCAGTGGAGCGCGGCTTGGGGCCCCCCCCCGGGGCGCGCGTCGCATGGAGCGCGGCTGTGGGCCCCCCGGGCGGCGCGTCGATGGAGCGCGGCTGTGGCCCCCCCGGGGCGCGCGTCGCAGTGGAGCGCGGCTGTGGCCCCCCCGGGGCGCGCGTCGCAGTGGAGCGCGGCTGTGGCCCCCTCGGGGCGCGCGTCGCAGTGGAGCGCGGCTGTGGCCCCCGGGAACAAGCGCTTCGGGGTCACTATCCCCCCATCAATTATTTTCATACATACACACTGTATACGGGCTGTATATAGGGTTATGTATTTATGTATATTTTTACTGTGTATATACACGGACTGTATACACTCATACAGACTATATACGGTATACACAGACTATATACAGTATACACACGGACTGTATACGCTCATACAGACTAAATACAGTATACACACACTGTATACACTCATAGACTATATACAGTATACAGACTATACACTCATACAGACTATATACAGTATACACACACTGTATACACTCATACAGACTATGTACAGTATACACACAGACTATACACTCATACAGACTATATACAGTATACACCCACTGTATACACTCATACAGACTATGTACAGTATACACAGACTATACACTCATACAGACTATATACAGTATACACAAACTGTATACACTCATACAGACTATATACGGTATACAAACACTGTATACACTCATACAGACTATATACTGTATAAACACGGACTGTATACACTCATACAGACTATATACTGTATACACACGGACTGTATACACTCATACAGACTATATACTGTATAAACACGGACTGTATACACTCATACAGGCTATATACTGTATACACACACTGTATACACATAGACTATATACTGTATACACACGGACTGTATACACTCATACAGACTATATACTGTATACACACACTGTATACACATAGACTATATACTGTATACACACTGTATACGCTCATACAGACTACTGTATACACACACTGTATACACAGACTATATACTGTATACACAGACTACTGTATACACAGACTACTGTATACACAGACTACTGTATACACAGACTACTGTATACACAGACTACTGTATACACAGACTACTGTATACACAGACTACTGTATACACAGACTACTGTATACACAGACTACTGTATACACAGACTACTGTATACACAGACTACTGTATACACAGACTATATACTGTAAACACACACTGTATACACAGACTATATACTGTATACACACACACTGTATACACAGACTACTGTATACACAGACTATATACTGTATACACACACTGTATACACAGACTACTGTATACACACTGTATACACAGACTATATACTGTATACACACACACTGTATACACAGACTATATACTGTATACACACACACTGTATACACAGACTATATACAGTATACACACACACTGTATACACAGACTATATACTGTATACACACACTGTATACACATACTGTATACACACACTGTATACACTCGTACAGACTATATACTGTATATACACATGGACTGTACACGGTATATACACAGACTATATACTGTCTGTGCATTCACAAATAGTCTGGATATACATACTGTGTACATAGACTATAATAAGATTATATATAGATTATACACACACATATATATATATATATATATATATATATATATATATATATATATATATACACACACAGATTATACATAATGTACATATACACTATATATGCTCAGATATAAATGATATATTCAGCCTATATACACATACAATAAATACTGTATATACACATAGATACACAGCATACTTCTATATAGACAATACTGTAAGGATACAGACTAAATACACTACATATAGACTATAATGTGTGAACATAGACTATATATACTGTATGGACATAGACAATATATACTGTATGATCGTAGACAATATATACTGTATGATCGTAGACAATATATACTGTGTGAGCGTAGGCTATATATAGTGTGTGAGCGTAGGCTATATAGTGTGTGTGAGCGTAGGCTATATAGTGTGTGTGAGCGTAGGCTATCTATAGTGTGTGAGCGTGGGCTATCTATAGTGTGTGAGCGTGGGCTATCTATAGTGTGTGAGCGTGGGCTATCTATAGTGTGTGAGCGTGGGCTATCTATAGTGTGTGAGCGTGGGCTATCTATAGTGTGTGAGCGTGGGCTATATATAGTGTGTGAGCGTGGGCTCTATATAGTGTGTGAGCGAGGGCTCTATATAGTGTGTGAGCGCGAGGGCTATATATAGGGTGAGAGCGCGAGGGAGATATATAGTGGGTGAGAGCGTGGGCTATATATAGTGTGTGAGCGCGTGGGCTATATATAGTGTGAGCGCGTGGGCTATATATAGTGTGTGAGCGCGTGGGCTATATATAGTGTGTGAGCGCGTGGGCTATATATAGTGTGTGAGCGCTTTGGGCTATATATAGTGTTGTGAGCGCGTGGGCTATATATTAGTGTGAGCGGGGTGGGCTATATATAGTGTGTGAGCGCGGGGGCTATATATAGTGTGTGAGCGCGTGGGCTATATATAGTGTGTGAGCGCGTGGGCTATATATAGCGTGTGAGCGCGTGGGCTATATATAGTGTGTGAGCGCGTGGGCTATATATAGTGTGTGAGCGCGTGGGCTATATATAGTGTGTGAGCGCGAGGGCTATATATAGTGTGAGAGCGCGTGGGCTATATATAGTGTTGAGCGCGTTGGGCTATATATAGTGTGTGAGCGCGTGGGCTATATAGTGTGTGAGGCGCGTGGGCTATATATAGGGGTGAGCGCGTTGGGCTATGTATAGTGTGTGAGCGCGTGGGCTATGTATAGTGTGTGAGCGCGTGGGCTATGTATAGTGTGTGAGCGCGTGGGCTATGTATAGGTTGTGAGCGCGTGGGCTATGTATAGTGTGTGAGCGCGTGGGCTGTGTCTAGGGTGTGAGCGCGTGGGCTTTGTATAGTGTGTGAGCGCGTGGGCTATGTATAGTGTGTGAGCGCGTGGGCTATGTATAGTGTGTGAGCGCGTGGGCTATATATAGTGTGTGAGCGCGTGGGCTATGTATAGTGTGTGAGCGCGTGGGCTATGTATAGTGTGTGAGCGCGTGGGCTATGTATAGTGTGTGAGCGCGTGGGCTTTGTATAGTGTGTGAGCGCGTGGGCTATGTATAGTGTGTGAGCGCGTGGGCTATGTATAGTGTGTGAGCGCGTGGGCTATGTATAGTGTGTGAGCGCGGGCTATACATACTGTAATGGTCTATGTATAGTGACATAGTATGTGCATACAGTATATATAGACTGTTATGTATGTATGTACATACATACTACAAAAATGCTGGTCCATGCCCTTGTCATCTCCCACCTAGACTACTGCAACATCCTTTTCTGCGGCCTCCCATCCAGCACCCTCGCTCCCCTCCAATCCATCCTCATCTCTGCCGCCTGTCTCATACACCTCTCTCCTCACTACTCCTCTGCCTCCCCCCTCTGCCAATCCCTTCACTGGCTGCCCATTGCCCAGCGCATTAATTTGAGTTACTAACCTTGAACTACAAGGCTCTCCATAACCTCTCCACTCCATACATCTCTGCCTTAATCTCCAGATACCTCCCCTCACGCAATCTCCTCACAGGACCTTCTTCTCTGCTCTCTTCTTACCAGCTCCTCACATAACCGTCTCCAAGACTTCTCCCGTGCTTCACCCACACTCTGGAACTCACTGCCCCAACACATCAGACTCTCCTCCACCATCCAAACCTTCATGAGTGACCTGAGAACCCCTCTCTTCTGGAGCCTGCACCCTACAGTAACCCTGCTACCCCAACACCACCATCCACACATGAGCGCCCCTCACTTTCCGTCTCTTTCCTCCTCCCTTGTATACTAAGTTTTGGCGGGCAGGGTCCTCTCTCTGTACCAGTTGTTATTCATTTGTTGTCAACATTGTACTTGTTTTACACGTAACATATGTAACTCCCCTCGAATGTGCAGCGCCCTGGAATTAATGGCGTGCTAAAATAAAAACTGTACATACAGTCATGGCCAAAAGTTTTGAGAATGACACAAATCTTCTATTTTCACCTGATCTGTTGCCCTCTGGTTTTTCTGTGTGTTTGTCAGATGTTTTTATCACATACAGAAATACAAGTGCAATCATATTATGATTAACAAAAGCTTTTATTGACAGAATGAGTTAAATGAAAGCAAGTCAATATTTGCAGTGTTGACCCTTCTTCTTCAGGACCTCTGCAATTCTCCCTGGCATGCTCTCAATCAACTTCTGGACCAAATCCTGACTGATAGCAGTCCATTCTTGCACAATCAATGCTTGCATTTTGTCACAATTTGTTGGTTTTTGTTTGTCCACCCGTCTCTTGGTGATTGACCACAAGTTCTCAATGGGATTAAGATCTGGGGAGTTTTCCAGGCCATGGACCCAAAATCTCTGTTTTGTTCCCTGAGCCATTTAGTTATCACATTTGCTTTATGGCAAGGTGCTCCATCATGCTGGAAAAGGCATTGTTGATCACCAAACTGCTCTTGGACAGTTGGGAGAAGTTGCTCTTGGAGGACATTCTGGTACCATTCTTTATTCATGGATGTGTTTTTAGGCAAGACTGTTGGAGAGCCGATTCCCTTGGCTGAGAAGCAACTCCACACATGAATGGTTTCTGGATGCTTTACAGTTGGCATGAGACAAGACTGGTGGTATCGCTCACCTTGTCTTCTCCGAACAAGCTGTTTTCCAGATGTTCCAAACAATTCGGAAAGGGATTCATCAGAGAAAATGACTTTACCCCAGTCCTCAGCAGTCCACTCCCTGTACCTTTGGCAGAATATCAGTCTGTCCCTGATGTTTTTTCTGGAGAGAAGTGGCTTCTTTGCTGCCCTCCTTGACACCAGGCCTTGCTCCATGAGTCTCCGCCTCACAGTGCGTGCAGATGCACTCACACCTGCCTGCTGCCATTCCTGAGCAAGCTCTGCATGCTGGTAGCCCGCTTCCAAAGCTGAAACACTTTTAAGAGACGGTCCTGGCGCTTGCTGGTCTTTTTTTGGGCGCCCTGGAGCCCTTTTTGGCAACAATGGAACCTCTCTCCTTGGGAAATTTCCTTGATGATGCGATAGATTGTTGACTGAGGTGCAATCTTTCTAGCTGCGATACTCTTCCCTGTTAGGCCAGTTTTGTGCAGTGCAATAATGACTGCACGTGTTTCTTTAGAGATAACCATGGTTAACAGAAGAGAAACAATGATGCCAAGCACCAGCCTCCTTCTAAAGTGTCCAGTGGTGTGATTCTTACTTAAACATGACAGATAGATCTCCAGCCCTGACCTCAGCAACACACCACACCTGTGTTAATGGAGCAATCACTGAAACGATGTTAGCTGGTCCTTTTAAGGCAGGCCTGCAATGAAGTGGAAATGTGTTTTGGGGGAAAAAGTTCATTTTCTAGGCAACTATTGACTTTGCAATTAATTGCTGTTAAGCTGATCACTCTTTATAACATTCTGGAGTACATGCAAATTGCCATTATAAAACCTGATGCAGTAGACTTTGTAAAAATTAACATTTGTATCATTCTCAAAACTTTTGGCCATGACTGTAGGCATACATAGACTATAGTGTACTTACACCCAGATGTATATATACTGTGCACATAGGCTGTAGTGTGTACACTCATACACCTTATATATACACACACACACACTACTGTTCAAAAGTTTGGGGTCACCCAGACAATGTTGTGTTTTCCCTGATACTTTTATTTATCAAATTAGTTGCAAAATGAATAGAAATCTCGTCCAGACATTGACAAGGTTAGTAATAATGATTTTTATGTGAAATAATAATTTTCTACTTCACACTTTGCTTTGTCGCTTCCTTTGCAGCAATTCCAGCATTTCAGACCTTTGGCTTCTAGCCGTTAATTTGCTGAGGTCATCAGGAGAAATTTCACCCCCTGCTTCCAGAAGCCCCTCCCACAAGTTGGTTTGGCTTGATGAACACTTTTTGCCAACCATACGGTCAAGCTGCTCCCACAACAGCTCAATGGGGTTGAGATCTGGTGACTGCGCGGCCGCTCCATTACAGATAGAAGACCAGCTGCCGGCTTCTACCCGAAATAGTTCTTGCATCATTTGGAGGTGGCTTTGGGTCATTATCCTGTTGCAGGATGAAATTGGCTCAATCAAGCACCCCCCACAGGGTATGGCATGGCGTTGCAAAATGGAGTGATAGCCTTCCTTATTCAAAATCCCTTTTACCTTGTACAAATCTCCCACTTTACCAGCACCAAAGCAACCCCAGACCCTCACATAACCTCCACCAGCACCAAAGCCACCCCAGACCCTCACATGACCTCCACCAGCACCAACCCCAGACCATCACATGACCTCCACCAGCACCAACCCCAGACCATCACATGACCTCCACCAGCACCAACCCCAGACCATCACATTCACTCCACCAGCACCAAAGCAACCCCAGACCATCACATGACCTCCACCAGCACCAACCCCAGACCATCACATGACCTCCACCAGCACCAAAGCAACCCCAGACCATCACATGACCTCCACCAGCACCAAAGCAACCCCAGACCATCACATGACCTCCACCATGCTTGACAGATGGCGTCAGGCCCTCTTCCAGCATCTTTTCAGTTGTTTTCACAAATGTTCTTCTGTGTGATCCAAACACCTCAAACTTTGATTCGTCCTTAACACTTTTTCCCAATCTTCCTCTGTCCAATGTCTGTTCTTTAGCCCATATTAATCTTTACCTTTTATTAGCCAGTCTCAGATATGGCTTTTTCTTTGCCACTCTGCCCTGAAGGCCAGCATCCCGGAGTCGCTTCTTCACTCGACGTTGACACTGGCGTTTTGCGGGTACTAGTTAATGAAGCTGCCAGTTGAGGACCTGTGAGGCGTCAATTTCTCAAACTAGAGACTAATGTACTTGTCTTGTTGCTCAGTTGTGCAGCGGGGCCTCCCACTTCTCTTTCTACTCTGGTTAGAGCCTGTTTGTGCTCTCCTCTGAAGGGAGTAGTGCACACCATTGTAGAAAAGCTTCAGTTTCTCGCATGGAATAGCCTTCATCTCTCAGCACAATAATAGACTGTCGAGCTTCACATGAAAGTTCTCTTTTTCTGGCCATTTTGTGAGTTTAATCGAACCAACAAATATAATGCTCCAGATTCTCAACTCGCTCAAAGGAAGGTCAGTTTTATAGCTTCTCTGATCAGCAAAACTGTTTTCAGCTGTGCTAACATACTTGCACAAGGGTTTTCAAGGGTGTTCAAAATATCCAATGGCTTTCTTACACAGCAAACACAATGTAGAACACTGGAGTGATGGTTGTTGGAAATGGGCCTCTATCCACCTAT
Organism: Phyllomedusa bahiana; assembly: GCA_025379985.1. Lineage (NCBI taxonomy): Eukaryota > Metazoa > Chordata > Amphibia > Anura > Hylidae > Phyllomedusa > Phyllomedusa bahiana. The sequence goes on along the minus strand of JAODAL010008137.1, from coordinate 90,083 downwards.
GTAGATATTGCATGAACAACCAGACATTTGCAGCTAGAATAGTCATTTACCACATTACCAATGTATAGAGTGGATTTTTGATTCATTTAATGTTAGCTTCATTGAAAAAAAACTCTGCTTTTCTTTCAAAAATAAGGAAATTTCTAAGTGACCCCAAACTTTTGAATGGTAGTATATATACACACTCTATATAGAAATTATGTACCCACAGACTATATAAAATTGTGTATACACATAGATGATACATATGTACATATGCTCTGGTATATACTATGTATACATACAATAAATACTGGTTACACAGACTATAGATACACTACATCTATATAGACAATACTGTATGGACAGACTATACACTGTACATATCGACTATATACTGTATGGATACAGACTATATACACTGTACACACAGACTGTATACACTGTATGTGGTGAATGGCCACAGGCTGCAGAGAAGTAACGTCCCTCTCGTCTCTACAGGACGTCTCTGGACCAAAGACTGAATCCATCGTCTGAGCCTCAAGATGGCGGAAGAGAACTGGGAGACCGAGCTGGATAACGCGCCCGCTCCTGTTTCCAGTTTCAGCAACCGGGTACGTGTGGTGTCATCTGTAGCAGATCTTGCAGCTTATCCCTCCTCCACCTTCTCTTACATGGGAAATGGAGGCCAAAACATAATCATTAGGTCATGGCTATAGGTTCCAGTAATCATTAGACCATGGTGACTATAGGTTGCTGTAATCATCAGACCACGGTGACTATAGGTTGCTGTAATCATCAGACCACGGTGACTATAGGTTGCTGTAATCATCAGACCACGGTGACTATAGGTTGCTGTAATCATAAGACCATGGTGACTATAGGTTTCTGTAATCATTAGACCACGGTGACTATAGGTTCCTGGAATCATTAGACCACGGTGACTATAGGTTCCTGGAATCATTAGACCACGGTGACTATAGGTTCTTGGAATCATTAGACCACGGTGACTATAGGTTGCTGTAATCATTAGACCATGGTGACTATAGGTTGCTGTAATCATTAGACCACGGTGACTATAGGTTTGCTGTAATCATCAGACCACGGTGACTATCGGTTCTTGTAATCAATAGACCACGGTGACTATAGGTTTCTGTAATCATTAGACCACGGTGACTATAGGTTCCTGGAATCATTAGACCACGGTGACTATAGGTTCCTGGAATCATTAGACCACGGTGACTATAGGTTCCAGTAATCATTAGACCACGGTGACTAGGATCCAGTAATCATTAGACCACGGTTGCTATCGGTTCTGGTAATCAATAGACCACGGTGACTATAGGATCCAGTAATCATTAGACCGTGGTTGCTATAAGTTCTGGTAATCATTAGGCCATGGTGACTATAGGTTCCCGTTATCATTAGACCACGGTGACTATAGGTTCCCGTTATCATTAGACCACGGTGACTATAGGTTCCCGTAATCATTAGACCACGGTGACTATAGGTTCCCGTAATCATTAGACCACGGTGACGATAGGTTCCCGTAATCATTAGACCGCGGTGACGATAGGTTCCCGTAATCATTAGACCACGGTGACGATAGGTTCCCGTAATCATTAGACCACGGTGACGATAGGTTCCCGTAATCATTAGACCACGGTGACGATAGGTTCCCGTAATCATTAGACCACGGTGACGATAGGTTCCCGTAATCATTAGACCACGGTGACTATAGGTTCCCGTAATCATTAGACCACGGTGACTATAGGTTCCCGTAATCATTAGACCACGGTGACTTGTTTAATAGCAGGGATCAGAGCTAGCTTTGATCTCTGCTGTTAGTGGTGGGTACAGCCAGCATCTGCTGTGTATGGTGCCCACTCAATACTCCCATAGCGTCACATCATCATCCCTCAGATGTCCGATGATCGTGAGAGCCTCATCCATGAATCCTTCTGTAGAGTAGGTGGTTGTGGAATAAATGTCTAAATGATTTCTTCTTTTCTTCCTAAGGAACCAGATTTTCAAGGAAATGCTAGAAGCTCGTTCTCACGTGAGTATGCTTCTAGTTATATAGTAGAAATTTATAGGAACCGGTGCGGTGGAATGGTGGCCTAATGTAGCAGTCGGATTCCAGCTCTGCATGCCTTCTAGGGAAAGCAGTGTCCTCCTTACTGTTTGCTGTCGGTAACACCATGATTCTTTGCTGACATATTCCCTATTTTCCCCCAATACCCTAGATTCGGAGAGGCTTTCTTGCCTGCCTGGCGCCACCTCTGCTGTGAGCTGCTGCAGTTGAGCGGGGGACTCTCCTTAGCCGCACATCAGTCTTTCTAAACCTGGCTGCACTTGGTTAAAGGGATGTTCCGACCGTCACACCTCAGATCAGCTTATTGCTCCGAGCAGACCGCGGGACAGAATGAAGAGGGCGGCGCTTGCATCCGTCCTCTCCATTCGTTTCTGTGGGAGTTCTGAATATAGTCAATAACATGTTGATGAATGTGGCGCATGATGAGATGGGTCTTAAGCTTACACTGAGGAGTGTTCCTACCATAGACTTGGATGATATATCGCTAGGGTTTCCCATCAGAGTCTGATGGGTGCGGTTCCCCACCTGGTCTCTCTCTAGCGGGCCCCAAAAGTGTCAGCTTAGAGTAGAGAGCCGGTCAGGCGTAAGCATGAGTCTCCATTCTGTTCTTTGGGAGTTCCCAGTACAGGTGAGTGATGTGTTCATCAGTTCTCAGAACACCTATAGAACAGAATGGAGAGTCGTGTGCAAGAGTGACCGGCTCTCTACTCTAAGCTGACACTTTTGGGGCCCGTTCCCGAGATAGGTTCAGGTCCCTGAGGTGCCCTCAGACTTTGATTTATCCTATTGATATTCTATCAAAGTTTATGGGGGGAACGCTAATAAATCTATTAAAGGGGTTGTTTCACTGCAGCATTTGGCAACCTTTTGTGCTAGTTGTCAAGCAGAGCTTGTGAAATGAAGGGACGTGTTTCTCCTCCCAGCAGGGCGTATCTTCACTCTGTAGATAGGTCCTACAGTGTACAGGTGATGATTCATTCTGTGTGAGCTGGGGGAAAGGAGAGGTTCTCGGCTGTCATTGGGATCATTGAAAGTGAAAAACAAAGTGTAACTTGATAGTGTATATCTACACTTCTCGCTTTCTACATATTTTGTAACTAGAATGGGCATTTCACATTCAGGACTCTGGGACGGATGTTTGTTTTTTCTTTCTCATACAGTGATCTATCCTGCACATTATTGACCTCTACAGATCTGCAGAACAAAACTATACGCTTTATCTGTTTGTATTTACATGGGACTGCACATCTGTCTCACAAGTGGTTTACGTGGGACTGCACATCTGTCTCACAAAAGTTTTTTTTACGTGGGATTGCACAGTACAGCTGTGTGTTTTATGTGGCACATTGATTTACATGGAACTGCACAATTGTCACAAATGGGGATTTATGTGGGACTGCACATCTGTCACAAGGAATTTATGTAGGACTGCACAAGTGACTTGTGTGGGACTGCACGGTACACTTGTGTTCTCTGATGTACGTGGGACTGCACATCTGTCAAGTTTTTTTTTTACGTGGGATTACACAGCACAGCTGTGTGTTTTATGTTGGACTGCACAATTATCACACGTGTTCACGCTGTATGTAATTTGTGTGGGACTGCTGTGTATTGCCGTTTTGATTTCCGTGGGACTTCACCTTTCTCTCTCGTCCGTGCACGCTGCTGCTTCTACATGCTGTCCACGCTCCTGTCTGCGACCTCTTCACTGCATCGACATACTCTGCACGTTCCCGTCCGTGACCTGGGTGGGACAGGGCGCTCAGCCGACAGCCAGTAATGATTTAGCTGGGCATAACCCGACCTGGGCTCAGACACGGTTGCTAAGCACAAAGCAGCCCGTTCTCTTAAACCAGAGCACTTTGCTAATGGTAACCAAGGATGGACATGCTTAGATTTTTAGTCCCCTCATTTTCAACTATGATCTCTGTAGTGAGACAACTCCTTTAAGGCAAGGACCCGCACCTGCCACAAATTTCTGGCTGTGTAACCCCTTAGATGCTGCAGCCATAAGGTGCTGGACAGAGGTCATCTTTCCTTTAGAGTAATATGGTTTCCTTTTTTGACTTGTAGCTTTCCGCGACCTCAATGAAAATATTTCATCTACTGAAAGAAGTTTTGGAAATCAAAGAGGTATTTAACCCCTTATCGCCTTCAAAGAGAAAAAGTCACTTCATTTTTTTCTGCCTCACCTTCCAAACGGGGCTGTGGAGTCGGCAAGCCAAAGCTCCGACTCCTGTCTCCCTCATACACGACGCATGTTTAAGTAATAACTTTACTGTAGTAAAATGGTCCCATCAGGCTGTTTATCACCTTATGAGACAATAATCAAGCTATTTAGGTAGAACAGACACTGACAAGCTAAAGGGTAACAATGTTCTGATCTTTTGAACACTTGTGGGTAGAGTTGAAGAAAAAGCTGAATTTGTACCAAGTCCAGTCTGCACCAACAGTGGGAATGTGTAGAAGAGACCTGGGATCAGATTTTGGTCAAGACCTGCTTGAATCTGATTCAGAGCCCAGAAGGATTCAGGCAGTATTGAAAACCAAAAGGTGGATTTCCCAAATACTAACAAAATAATAAAAAAATTTACATTTTAGATTTTTAGGAGCAAAACAGTAACACTGAAGTTTCAGGAAAGAATCTGCAGAACTGAGCAGATGCTAAATACTTGCAGGTCACATTTATGTATAAGATAGGTAAGATGACTGTATATAAAATTACAGTAGCCTCATGTACAAAGCTGTAGTGGATGGAGAGATATGGAGCCTGAAAGTCACAAGTTCAAAACATTGTTACCCTTTTGCTGGTCAGTGTAAAATATATTTATTGGATATGACTTTAGGACACAAAAAAATTGTAAATATGCAAAATATTGCAGGAACATTTGTGGAGTCTCTGAATTTGTTCTGAGAAATAGTATTGCCTCCATCAGATCCTGCATACATGACCTCACATCTGATCTCATTATTTCCAGGCTAGAGAACGGCCTCTCTACACTAACTTGGGGGCAAAGCGGTGACCACAGGGGCAACATCTCTAACAATGTCAGGGTATAAAGGAATTGCCTCAGCCACAGTCAGTTTTGATGAATGGTTGAACTCCTCTACTTCTTTGAAAGCAGGTGAAAGATTTTGCTGAAATCTGTTTGCCCTGGTAGCGGAATCTGTTCCCCTGGGGCAGCGCTTTGCCTGCTCCATGTCATCACTTACACTCCTCATGTGATGAGGCTGAAGATATGGGAGCAGCAGCACTGGCCGGACCCAACTCCTCTTGCTCTTTGCATCGAACTAACTGGATCAACTTATTATATATTTTGGGAGTCGGTCGATTTTATGACGATTCCGACTCCTACAAAATAGCCACCGACTCCACGACTCTGACTCCACAGCCCTGCTTCCAAAAGCCATAACGTTTTTATTCTTCCACCTACATAGATATATGAGGGTTTTTATTTTACGGATTAAGATGCACTTTCTAATGATGTCATTCATCGCACCATAGAATATACTGGGAAACTGCAAAAAAATTCTAAGTGGGGCAAATGTGAAAAAAAACGTACTTGCGCCATGTTTGTGAGTGTTTTGCTTTTAAGTTATTCAATCTTCGGTAAAAATGTTCCCTGTGTTCTACAGGTTGATACGTATCTGCCAATACCAAACATGTAGGGTTTCCGTTATGTTTTGGTGCCGTAAAAAAATTCCAAACATTTTCTATTGTTGAAAGTTGCGCCGTGGCGCCATTTTTTGCGACCAATAACTTTTTTGTACTAACACCTACGGATTTTAGTGAGGGGCATTTTTTGCGGACTGAAGTGCACTTTTTATCGGTACCAGTTTGGAATAAATGCAACCTTTTTTATTATTAAATTTGTTTTCAATTTTAAGGGGACGTGAAATAACCAAAAAAAAACGCAATTTTGGCATTTGGAGTTTTTTTTTTTTTTTTACAGCTTATTGGGTAAATGGTTTTATTTTTTAATAGATCAGACTTTTTCGCAGCGACACCAAATACGTGTCACTGTTATTTTATTTGTAAAATGGCAAGAGGGGGGTGATTGAAATTTTTTATATTTTTTTCTTAAAACTTTTTTTTATTTTTTTTACTTTAACTTTGAGTCCCCCTAGGGCACGACCCCATGGCAGAGGACAATACCGGTCGATTTACCCGGAGGGGGAGGGGTGGCGGCGGCTTTTCTCCGTGATGTGCTTGTATAATGTTTTGCGGGCGGGAAAACCGCCTGAAAAACCCGTACAGTGGGGACTGCTTCACGAGTTTTCCATTGTGCTTCTTTTTGGCCGGTTTTTCAGGCGGTCTGCAAACTGCCTCAAAGACCGGCCCGAAAACCCGTGCCGTGGGGACACGCCCTTAGGCTGCTTCACCAGTAGGGGATGCGATAGTTTATACAGCCTGACCTATTGGGGTGTACCTGAAAACATGGCGGCGATGGAAGCCTTCACAAGGCTTCCAGCTGCCATGTTAACTGATCGGGAGCCGGCTATTTTGCTGCGGGCGGCCCGATCGAAGTGAGGAATGGTGGCTAGTGGTATTTGTCGCCAAAGGCTTTGGATATACCTATGGCTTTGGGCCATTGCCATGCTGGCACACACACTTTATTAAGGCCAGTAAGGGTATGTTCACATGGCGTTTTATAATCCGAAAAACGGTTTGAAAAATGCTGTGTAAAACGTATCCAAACATGTACCCCAAGTGCGCTGCATGTTTGGATGCATTTTCTGTGCAGCAGGATCGCACCCTATAGTTTTAAATGGGGCGTCTGCTGCGTAAAACGCATCAAGAATTGACGTCAATTCTTTGATCGGATCTGTTAAACGCATCCAAAAGACGCTTGTAAAACACGTATCGTCTGAACGCCGATGCTTGTTTTACATTGCTTTCAATGGAAACGCACACTGAACATTGTCGAATACGTTTTGGGGATCAGTTTTTCGCTATGGAAAACGTAAACAAAACCGCTGTGTGAACCGCCGGTATTTGTCCTGTTTTGCGGCCGTCCCCATGGGGGGGGGGGGGGAGGACAGCTTTTCTCCGCGATGAGCGGAGAGAAGCCCTCTCCCTTCACATTGGCTAGCACAGATTGTGCAAGCACAATGTTTTGCGGCTGGACCGCGGGCGGAAAAAACACGGAAAACCTGTGCAGTGGGGACTGCTGCACGGTTTTCCATAGAGCACAATTGTGCTCATTTTCAGGCAGTCTGCAAAACCGCAAACCGGTTGAAAAACCGTCCGAAAAATCGTGCCAGGGGGACATGCCCTTATCCTCTGTGGTTTAGCCAAACATGTTTGCTCAGCTATAGAGCTTGGTTAGGCTGTGCACATCACAAATATATTTTGAAAAACGTAGGCATAGGTGCACACTGACAAGGCAATAGCATACGTCTAATACAAATATCAGTGGCACACTAAAAACTAAGTAAAACATCAAGGTATATAGTAATATTTGAAAATGCATTACTGCTAAGGAAAATATGAAAACCTGTGATACTTAGTTAGCAATTTTTGATCAAAAAATGTTTAAGCTCACCTCCCAAAGCGTCAAGGGGATCCCAGTACAGGTGAGTCCCTAACACTGAACATGTTACCTCACTAGGAGTCCATTCAGACTACAACATCTCAGGGAGTGATAGGAACTTACTACTGAATTACCCTGCACTGTAATGTATTTTCAAATATTCCTATATACCTTGATGTTTTACTTAGTTTTTAATGTGCCACTGATATTTGTATTAGACGTATGCTCAGCTATAGAGACTGAATATCAGCCTCGAGAACGTGCATGGGAGGTGGAGTGATGACATCACACAGGAGGTACTTGTTTTTTTAAACACAGAAACACAACGCCCCTTTTTCAAGGCTCAAGAGGAGAGTATCAGCCTGTTAGGTAAGGAACTCACTTCTTGGCAAAACCCCTTTAAGGCCTCATTCACATCCAGTTTCTCGTCCATTAGTGGTATCCATCGGCGTACTGTGAAAGTTATGTGGCAGATGTCGAAGCCGAACGCTGGGATTTCTAGTGCGTCTTTCACCTGTTTGGATGCAGATTTTGCGCCAATTTTGGAGGTGGCTGCGTCCTGTTGAGCGGGGCCGATCCTTGTCCTGACAGGTTTTCCGTGCTGAATAAGGGTAAATAAGTGGGGAGTCGCTGCATGTAGGTGACGTGGGTTTGGAATCTGTTGGGAAGTACACCGCGTGCTCCTACTGACGTCGATAGGGTGATCCCTACATACATCTCCAGTACATGTGTCCCCAACAACAAATGTCATCACACCTACTGAAATGGAAGTAGCCTCAAAGGGGCTATTCTGTCCTTTTGGGGGTCCAAATTAGATTAAAAATAACAAAGGGTGCACCGAGAGAACATCACAACATGCCCTGTTGATGTGAAAATGCTTTCTGATTTTATTCACAAAATGGCAGCTTCTTATACTTTTGCAAATTAGTAGATAAGAAGCATCACATGTACCTGGCTGTGAGGGTCTATTGGTATGTCCTTATCTACAGACCCCTTCTCTCCGCTCAGGAATGTTTGGACACAGGGTGTAACTTCAAAAGAGGTACCATCTTGGATTACACGACGATCTCTACAAACTACTACAGGCGGGCATTTTTTTTAACACATTAGTGACAAGAGATATACACACAGTTTTTACATGCCGTGTTACATAGGTATGTGCCTACTCTCTCTCTCTCTACAGCACATCTACTCTCTCTCTCTCTCTCTCTCTCTCTCTCTCTCTCTCTCTCTCTCTCTCTCTCTCTCCTCTCTGTCTCTCTCTCTCTCTCTCTCCTCTCTCTCTCTCTCTCCTCTCTCTATATATATATATATATATATATATATATATATATATATGGTATATACTAACTAATACATTAAAATAGAGACACAAGGGATCACACATATATATAACCTTTGTTCCCATCCACAAACGTCCTCCCTTGAGACTGGTCTCATTTTAATCTTTCCCTTGGGACCTTAACACCACGGGACAAAGCTGTGTTGCAGTGTCCCCTCCTTTAGTCTATCTGCTTACCACAGAGGGTGGGGCTCAATACTTTCCCGCATCTTTTTCCTTTATTTTATTTGTTTTTCATGTTTCTTTCTTTCGCACATCATTCCTTAACTACATTTATCCCCGCGGCGAGGGGATAGGGCGAACCATTCGCTAACGAAAACTGCTTGAAATCATGAGATTACCACAATAGATACAATTTTTGGATAGTCTCTGTTTGTGGCTTGAAACATCTGTGTTATCTAGCGGTTCCCTTTTATTCCGGGAGACACTGTTTACGTTTTCAGGACATAGACAAGACAAAACATCGTATCGAATGTTATAGAAACCAACTTCAGGCTCGCTGTGATCAGCTTTCCTCTACACCAAGGAAAAGCTTAAATTCATGATTCCACCATCAAATGAATTCTCAATTTAATCACAAGATGCTTATATATATTTTTTTTTTTTCCAAGCCAGCTGACCACTCTCTCACTCCACCAGGAAGAGACTCGGAACCAAAACACCCCCCACCCCCATCCCATTATCTTCCCAGGGGAAATCCTCATAAATCACCAAGCGCCTCTAGGGCTTACCACTCTGGTGTTCCAGCTGCCTTAAACACCTTGCTTTCCGGCTGTGCCTTCAATCAGTTTCAAAACATTCAATACACATAAAACAGAAAATACCCCACAAGGATTTAATTTGACAGGTCATAGATTCAATAGCATGGGTCGACTTGTTGCCTGTCAGCGTGACCTAACAATTAACCGATGAACATAGTGCAGCAGCCACTAGACAAACAATCTGCTCTGGATAAGCAAAGTATAAACTCTAATTACCCCGGACAGATTTTCAGAAGAGTGACAACGCCTTATCCCTCGTCTGCCAGTAGAAGCTGCACCACTTCAGTTTTCGGTTAATAAATCAGATCAAAGCCCATGCCCCACGTTACAAGGCGACATTTGAAATGGAAGTAGCTTCAAAGGGGCTATTCTGTCCTTGTGGGGGTCCAAATTAGATTAAAAATAACAAAGGGTGCACCGAGAAAACGAATCACAACATGCCCTGTTGCTGTGAAAGTGCTTTCTGATTTTATTCACAAAATGGCAGCTTCTTATACTTTTGCAAATTAGTAGATAAGAAGCATCACATGTACCTGGCTGTGAGGGTCTATTGGTATGTCCTTATCTACAGACCCCTCCTCACAGCTCAGGAATGTTTGGATACAGGGTGTAACTTCAAAAGAGGTGCCATGTTGGATCACACGACGATCTCTACAAACTACTACAGGCGGCCATTTTGTTAACACATTAATGACAAAAGATATACAGACAGCTTTTACATGCTGTATTACATAGGTATGTGAGGTATATACTAACTAATACATTAAAATAGAGACACAAAGGATCACACACATATATAACCTTTGTTCCCATCCACGACACTACTACTGAGCCCTGGAGGTTTCTCAGGACGGAGCAGCGCATGGTGCAAGTGGCCCCAGATTGTTTGGTCTGTAAGTTCCTTTAAATGTACAGTTTTCTGTGAGGATTTTCACCCCCCTTACTGACGTGACCATACATCATGCAGGTGGTAAGGGAGTATAATGCGGGCTCACTTATTATATAATAATCGTTATGTAGCGCCAAGGTATTCTGCAGACCTTAACAAGCTGGAGGTCATAAGTACAAATGTAAAATTAAAGTGGCAGGTAATGTCTGTCATTGACAGAGGAGACCTGCCTACGAGCCTGGATCAGAGCTCACTCTGATCCCGGCCTTTTAACCCAGCAAGCATGTCCCTGGCATCGAGTGATCGATTAAAGGGGTTTTACCTTGGTCCAAAATCCCCTTTGCAGGCCAGCTGTTGGCTCACTACGCGCGGGCCTTGGAGAATGGTGGTTCTAGATCAGTGATTGGCATATCATATCGGTTAGTGACCTAAGTGCAAGAGGTTTATAATCTGTAGTGCACAAAGCTACAGAGCTTTAAAACTTGTCATTAACCCAGAGACATGGGCCGTTGATCCAGGGATTTAATCCGATTGCCAGATTCAAGTCGGGAGGCAATTTTTCCCCTAAAATGAGGACAATTGGCTTCTACCTCATGGGGAGTGCGGGAAGCGACTCGTCGTGGAGGGGGGTGCGGGGAGCGACTCTCCGGGGTGGTGGGTGCGCGGAGCGACTCGCCGTGGTGGAGGGTGCGGGGAGCGACTCGCCGTGGCGGGGGGAGCGCGGGGAGCGACTCGCCGTGGCGGGGGGAGCGCGGAGAGCGACTCGCCGTGGCGGGGGGAGCGCGGAGAGCGACTCGCCGTGGCGGGGGGGAGCGCGGGAGGCGACTCGCCGTGGCGGGGGGAGCGCGGAGAGCGACTCGCCGTGGCGGGGGGAGCGCGGGGAGCGACTCGCCGTGGCGGGGGGAGCCCCGGGGAGCGACTCGCCGTGGCGGGGGGGAGCGACTGGTCGGGGCGGGGGGAGCGCGGGGAGCGACTCGCCGTGGCGCGGGGAGCGACTCACCGTGGCGCGGGGAGCGACTCGCCGTGGCGGGGGGAGCGCGGGGAGCGACTCGCCGTGGCGGGGGGAGCGACTCGTCGTGGCGGGGGGGAGCGCGGGGAGCGACTCGCCGTGGCGGGGGGAGCGCGGGGAGCGACTCGCCGTGGCAGGGGGAGCGCGGGGAGCGACTCGCCGTGGCGGGGGGAGCGGGGGGAGCGACTCGCCGTGGCGGGGTGAGCGGGGGGAGCGACTCGCCGTGGCGGGGGGAACGCGGGGGAGCGACTCGCCGTGGCGCGGGGAGCGACTCGCCGTGGCGCGGGGAGCGACTCGCCGTGGCGCGGGGAGCGACTCGCCGTGGCGCGGGGAGCGACTCGCCGTGGCGCGGGGAGCGACTCGCCGTGGCGCGGGGAGCGCGGGGAGCGACTCGCCGTGGCGCGGGGAGCGACTCGCCGTGGCGGGGGGAGCGCGGGGAGCGACTCGCCGTGGCGGGGGGGAGCGCGGGGAGCGACTCGCCGTGGCGGGGGGAGCGCGGGGAGCGACTAGCCGTGGCGGGGGGAGCGCGGGGAGCGACTCGCCGTGGCGGGGGGAGCGCGGGGAGCGACTCGCCGTGGGGGGGGGGGGGGAACGCGGGGAGCGACACGCCGTGGCGGGATGGCAGGTTGAAGCAATCTGATAAGAGCAGGGAGAAGTGGTCAGTAACTAAGAGAAGCTTTTGTCCACTAGCAGTCGATAAAATATCCATCACTTGAGCATAATCAGAACTGCAATGTATTTGGTAATAGTCTTCATTTACCTTTCCCTGCATGTTAAGAGCTAATCATCGTGTGGATTTTGGATGTGGATTTGGCATTAGTTTGAGGCTGACTCAGGCCTCAGGGATTTACGTGTCGGTTCTTTCTCCGCGCTGCAAATAAAACCATGTTTGTAAAATGAGGCGGATTTTCCATGAGAAACAATGTGACGCGGATAGCCAACAGATTTAGACGGATTTGGTGCGGAGTCCACACCAGGCTCAGTGTCCAAATAAGCCGTGTAAATCTACCGTCAGGATACAAGCAGAATTCACTGGGCAGAGTTCCCTTTCTAAAAATAGGAAGAATTGACCTGTTTTGGGTAATAGTGACACTTCCATAAGACTAAGCCCTGTAGAGTAGGACCCAGGAGCGCTCCCCTAGTCATTGGGCTGACGCCAGTGCATGTTTGTCGTTCTTTTTAGCTGATGACTTCAATCAAAACTTTGAAAGTTCAGGACGAGGATTTGGAAGGCAAAGAGGTAAATGTCAAAGCAGATTTTATTGCTGTAGGGTAAATGGGGAGCTAAAGGGGTTTTGATATTGGTGCTGTGTGGATAGGATTGGCAGTCGGTGTCCAAAATCTCCAGAACAACCCCTGATACCCCCCCCCGTTCTGAATGGAGAAGGGGCTCCTGATTTCAGAGGACGTTCTGGGTACAGCTGAATGTTTTGGGTGCAAGATGTTGACAGCTTCCCTGCGTCTACAGCACATAATGTGGTGCGGGATTGTGGAGTAAATGTCCCCTGACTTAAGTACGTTTCCAAAATGTTTTTTTACGGGGGGAAAATGCAGAATATTCTAGATAAAATACCCGTTTTTTTATTAAAGTTTTTCATGTAATTTTTTTCTTTTTTGCAAAACACTAAAGTGTCCGTCATTGTTTCATTAGGGAATAGGAACGATCAGGACGGCTTCAGCAGAGGTGAGTTACTTCCGGCTCCGCCACCTATAGGCTCCTATTGTGGAAAGAAAAACCTCTATGGGCCTCATTTATGTAAACTATAACCATAAGACTGTCCATGTTGCCCATAGCGACCAATCAGAGCTCAGCTTTTATTTTTCCAGAGCACTATAAGAAATGAAAGCTGAGCTCTGATTGGTTGCTATGGGCAACAAGGACAGTCTTATGGTTACAGTTTTCATACATAAGGCCCTATGTGTTTGCGCTGTTTTCTGATTGCTGCGGTATAGAATAGTGTGGGCTCCTGCGCTATTCTGTACTTCATACGTATATCGGCCAAACGTGACACACTTGGCCTCCGTCAGGCTATTTCATCCTATGGATACGTTCAGCCTATATGCTAAATGGACATCAGAAACATGGTGTGTACAGAGCCCAAGGCAGAAAATTATCCTACTCTAGTTCACAGGTTGTAGCCAAAACACACACAAAAGAAACGATGGCCTATTGGGGGTCTCTAGGTATCCATGGCCTATTGGGGGTCTCTAGGTAGCCATGGCCTATTGGGGGGTCTCTAGGTAGCGATGACCTATTGGCGGGTCGCTAGGTAGCGATGACCTATTGGCGGGTCGCTAGGTAGCGATGACCTATTGGCGGGTCGCTAGGTAGCGATGACCTATTGGCGGGTCGCTAGGTAGCGATGACCTATTGGCGGGTCGCAAGGAAGCGAAGACCTATTGGCGTTACGCTAGGTAGCCATGGCCTATTGGGGGTCTCTAGGTAGCCATGGCCTATTGGCGGGTCGCTAGGTAGCGATGACCTATTGGCGGGTCGCTAGGTAGCGATGACCTATGGCGCATTCACCTGTGGATAACAATTTCTGGAGCACAGGGATGAACATGTAGAAGTGGTTAAATTAAAAGGCGACTTCACATCTCGGAGACAGGAGGGTTTGGGAATTCTTGCCCCTCTGTGTGCTGAACTCAGGAGGGAATCTGTCTGGTGGATATATGGCCACTACAACATCTAAGGAATCTTCTCCAGAGATAGTGGGGGCATCAGGACAAACGCTCCGGAGATAGTGGGGGCATCAGGGTATCTGCTCCAGAGATAGTGGGGGCATCAGGGTATCTGCTCCAGAGAGAGCGGGGGCATCAGGACAACTGCTCCGGAGATAGCGGGGGCATCAGGATATCTGCTCCAGAGATAGGGGGGCATCAGGACAACTGCTCCAGAGATAGTGGGGGCATCAGGGCATCTGTTCCAGAGATAGTGGGGGCATCAGGGTATCTGCTCCAGAGATAGTGGGGGCATCAGGGTATCTGCTCCGGAGATAGTGGGGGCATCGGGACATCTGCTCCGGAGATAGTGAGGGCATCAGGGTATCTGCTCCGGAGATAGAGGGGGCATCTGGACAACTGCTACGGAGATCGTGAGGGCATCAGGACAACTGCTCCGGAGATAGTGAGGGCATCAGGACAACTGCTCCGGAGATAGTGAGGGCATCAGGACAACTGCTCCAGAGATCGAGGGGGCATCGGGACTACTGCTTCAGAGATAGAGGGGGCATCAGGGCATCTGCTCCAGAGATAGGGGGGGGGGCATCAGGGCATCTGCTCCAGAGATGGGGGAGGGGGCATCAGGGCATCTGCTCCAGAGATGGGGGAGGGGGCATCAGGACATCTGCTCCAGAGATGGGGGAGGGGGCATCAGGGCATCTGCTCCAGAGATAGTGGGGGCATCAGGGCATCTGCTACAGAGAGTGGGGTCATCAGGGCATCTGCTACAGAGATAGTGGGGCATCTGCTACAGAGATAGTGGGGGCATCAGGGCATCTGCTACAGAGATAGTGGGGGCATCATGGAATCTGCTGCGGAGATAGTGGGGGCATCAGGACAACTACTCCGGCGAAATATGCAGCATGGATTTTCGAGGCAACAGACCCGCAATGTTTTTGCCGTTGCGACTCCCTTCAGTGCGTGTTATCCACATTCAGTTGCCTTTAGTCTCATTTCCATTGTTCTCAATTTTTCATCCTAAAATATGGATTTAAAATGAACCTTACTGTTTTTAGGTCGCTCGGATCGAGGACGTGGAGGAAACAGTGGCTCATTTAATAGAGGTAAGGAGCGCAGGACAGAGAGAGAAAAGATGGCATCCGCCCATCTCAATTGTGCCTGTCACTGTGCACACTGTGCCGCATGGCCCTCGCTCTAGTGCATGTCCCTGAGCAGACTGTGCCGCATGCCCCGCGCTCTTGTGCATGGCCCTGTGCACACTGCCGCATGGCCCTCGCTCGTGTCCATTTCCCTGTGCACACTGTGCCGCATGGCCCTCCCTCTTGTCCATGCCCCTGTGCACACTGTGCCGCATGCCCCTCGCTCTTGTCCATGCCCCTGTGCATACTGTGCCGCATGCAGGCCCTCTGGCTTCTTATAACACACTGATCAGTTTCCCTTCTTGCAGGATTTGATTCATTGAAGCTCGGGAGAGCACAGGGTTTTCCAGCAGAGACGGTAACCGCACTATAGAGAGCTATGGGTCCATTCATATACTGCCATCACTGGTTTCTTTTCCTATGTTAGAGCGATCTCTGTATTGTAGTCACTTGCATTGTGCTGTTGGGGGGTTCACACGGCGTACTTACAGGTTATACTTCGAGCGTAATTGCTCTGCAATGTGCCATATAAACAAGCACTCATTGAGTGCTATGATAGCCCGCCATATTCCCAAACATGTACGGAGTGCTCGGGGAAATGTCACAGAGGAAAGGGAGGAGGAATGGGGGCTGGGCCGGAGCGCTTAGAAGTAAGCGCTGGCCAGGTTCACACGGCGTATAGCTCTTGCTGTTATTAAAAGTATGTGCCGGCTAGTGCGTAATTCCTGAGCGCTCCGGCCCGGGAAATACGCTGCCGAATCATAGCACTCAATAAGTACTATGAATTTACCAAATTTGCAACGTGTACTTCGGGTGTCTTGCAGAGCAAATATGCCCCACAAATACTCTACTGCTAATAACAGCTTGTGTATAGCAGTGCGCGCAGTATGTGCCGCTATACGCTGTGTTAACCCGGCCTTGTATTCCTCATGCTTTATATTCATGTGGGCGGGCCACTAGTTGGTGGTTAGCACGGTGCGGCCCGGTGGCTGGGGTCCTTGTTCCAGTCCATGTCCTTATCCATATCCCACTAAGGACATTGGCAAGGAGTGAGCCCTAGTGGTGACGAGGAGCAATGCAAGTGATGACTATTTCTGCACAGTGCCGACGAATGCAAGATTGTGTGTCCCTGCATTTCATAACATTTAAGGTGTTTTTCCCGCCCTTTAAGTTGTGGGGTGAAGGTCATCATTTAGAGTGTTACGTATGCAGCAACTAAAGCAGTAATATGTGGTTCAGTATAATGATGGCAGTGCCAGGGTTAGAGGTTTTTTAGACTAGAGTGTAATGCCAGTATGTGTTATCTGAGGGATCTGTGTAGACTGAACCCTATGGAAGCAGTCACTGTGCTGAGCATAGGCTGGGGTGTAATGCCAGTATGTGTTATCTGAGGGATCTGTGTAGACTGAACCCTATGGAAGCAGTCACTGTGCTGAGCATAGGCTGGGGTGTAATGCCAGTATGTGTTATCTGAGGGCTCTGTTTAGACTGAACCCTATGGAAGCAGTCACTGTGCTGAGCATAGGCTGGGGTGTAATGCCAGTATGTGTTATCTGAGGGATCTGTGTAGACTGAACCTATGGAAGCAGTCACTGTGCTGAGCATAGGGCTGGGGTGTAATGCCAGTATGTGTTATCTGAGGGATCTGTGTAGACTGAACCCTATGGAAGCAGTCACTGTGCTGAGCATAGGCTGGGGTGTAATGCCAGTATGTGTTATTTGTGGGCTCTGTGTAGACTGAACCCTATGGAAGCAGTCACTGTGCTGAGCATAGGCTGGGGTGTAATGCCAGTATGTGTTATCTGAGGGATCTGTGTAGACTGAACCCTTATGGAAGCAGTCACTGTGCTGAGCATAGGCTGGGGTGTAATGCCAGTATGTGTTATCTGAGGGCTACTGTTTAGACTGAACCCTATGGAAGCAGTCACTGTGCTGAGCATAGGCTGGGGTGTAATGCCTTTTTGTGTTATGTGAGGGCTCTGTGTAGACTGTACCCTATGGAAGCAGTCACTGTGCTGAGCATAGGCTGGGGTGTAATGCCAGTATGTGTTATCTGAGGGCTCTGTAGACTGAACACTATGGAAGCAGTCACTGTGCTGAGCATAGGTGGGGTGTAATGCCAGTATGTGTTATCTGAGGGTCTGTAGACTGAACCCTATGGAAGCAGTCACTGTTGCTGAGCATAGGCTGGGGTGTAATGCCAGTATGTGTTATCTGAGGGATCTGTGTAGACTGAACCTTATGGAAGCAGTCACTGTGCTGAGCATAGGCTGGGGTGTAATGCCAGTATGTGTTATCTGAGGGATATGTGTAGACTGAACCCTATGGAAGCAGTCACTGTGCTGAGCATAGGCTGGGGTGTAATGCCAGTATGTGTTATCTGAGGGCTCTGTGTAGACTGAACCCTATGGAAGCAGTCACTGTGCTGAGCATAGGCTGGGGTGTAATGCAGTATGTGTTATCTGAGGGCTCTGTGTAGACTGGACCCTATGGAAGCAGTCACTGTGCTGAGCATAGGCTGGGGTGTAATGCCAGTATGTGTTATCTGAGGGCTCTGTGTAGACTGAACCCTATGGAAGCAGTCACTGTGCTGATCATAGGCTGGGGTGTAATGCCAGTATGTGTTATCTGAGGGCTCTGTGTAGACTGAACCCTATGGAAGCAGTCACTGTGCTGAGCATAGGCTGGGGTGTAATGCCAGTATGTGTTATCTGAGGGCTCTGTGTAGACTGGACCCTATGGAAGCAGTCACTGAGCTGAGCATAGGCTGGGGTGTAATGCCAGTATGTGTTATCTGAGGGCTCTGTGTAGACTGGACCCTATGGAAGCAGTCACTGTGCTGAGCATAGGCTGGGGTGTAATGCCAGTATTTGTTATCTGAGGGATCTGTGTAGACTGAACCCTATGGAAGCAGTCACTGTGATGAGCATATGCTGGGGTGTAATGCAATTATGTTTTATCTGAGGGATCTGTGTAGACTGTACCCTATGGAAGCAGTCACTGTGCTGAGCATAGGCTGGGGTGTAATGCCAGTATGTGTTATCTGAGGGCTCTGTGTAGACTGGACCCTATGGATAGCAGTCACTGTGCTGAGCATAGGCTGGGGTGTAATGCCAGTATGTGTTATCTGAGGGCTCTGTGTAGACTGACCCTATGGATAGCAGTCACTGTGCTGGCATAAGGCTGGGGTGTAATGCCAGTATGTGTTATCTGAGGGCTCTGTGTGATGAACCTATGGAAGCAGTCCTGTGCTGAGCATAGGCTGGGGTGTAATGCCAGTATGTGTTATCTGAGGGATCTGTGTAGAATGAACACCTATGGAAGCAGTCACTGTGCTGAGCATAGGCTGGGGTTGTAAGCCTAGTATGTGTTATCTGAGGGCTCTGTGTAGACTGATACCCTATGGAAGCTGTCACTGTGCTGAGCATAGGCTGGGGTGTAATGCCAGTATGTGTTATCTGAGGGCTCTGTGTAGACTGGACCCTATGGAAGCAGTCACTGTGCTGAGCATAGGCTGGGGTGTAATGACAGTATGTGTTATCTGAGGGCTCTGTGTAGACTGGACCTATGGAAGCAGTCACTGTGCTGAGCATTAGGCTGGGGTGTAATGCCAGTATGTGTTATCTGAGGGCTCTGTGTAGATGAACCCTATGGAAGCAGTCACTGTGCTGGCATAGGCTGGGGTGTAATGCCAGTATGTGTTATCTGAGGGATCTGTGTAGACTGAACCCTATGGAAGCAGTCACTGTGCTGAGCATAGGCTGGGGTGTAATGCCAGTATGTGTTATCTGAGGGCTCTGTGTAGACTGAACCCTATGGAAGCAGTCACTGTGCTGAGCATAGGCTGGGGTGTAATGCCAGTATGTGTTATCTGAGGGCTCTGTGTAGACTGAACCCTATGGAAGCAGTCACTGTGCTGAGCATAGGCTGGGGTGTAATGCCAGTATGTGTTATCTGAGGGATCTGCAGTCGGAACATGCAGCTAATTGTCCTTTCCCTCCTTTTTGCACTGCAGGATTTGGCAGTGAACAGAACGACAACCAGTCTCGATCCACAAGAGGAGGTAGGAAGATGCATTTTACTGAATGTCACAGATGTAACCTCTTCCCACCTCAGCAGTTTTTATTTACGTCTTAAACAATTGCTGTATGAGGATCCCTGATGATGTCCTCAGTTATTTACTAAAGATTTACGCAATAAAATTTGGGAAATAATTATCTGAATCTTACCCTATTATGACCCTGAACTATCTGGCCAGGTTCACACGGCTTATTTTGGGATGTATTTCAGTCCGTAATTCGCTCTGTATTATTTGGGATGTATTTCAGTCCGTAATTCGCTCTGTATTGCCCGAATTACGGGCTGAAATCCGTCCCAGTCATTACGGTAATCCACAGTTCTCATAGAGAACTATGGATTACGTCTCCTCTCCCTGCTCTCACAATACGGCGAGTGAGGAGAGAAGTGCCGTGCTACTTATTCACGGCGTATACGCGCCGTGGATAATGCATGTCTATGGGGCCGACGGGCTGTCGGCCGCTCCGCCCCTGCTGCACGGCAGCCGGCGTAATTGCGGGCGAAATACGTCCCCGCAATAAGCTGTGTGAACATTCTCCTAATAAAAAACTGTGGTCATTGCCCAGATGAGGGCGGCCCCACACAGGCTACCTTGTCCCAGCCAATCTAACGAACGTCACTCTTGGTTATATTGGTAGGGACTTAGGTTTCTTGAGTGGGGCTGCCCTTATAGGGGCGATGACCCTACTTTCTTATTAGGATAGTTCAGGGTCATAATAGGGTAAAATTTACACAATTTTCTTTTTCCTATATATTTTTATTGCTGTAAATGCATCAGGACATCATCAGGGATCCATCATACAGCAATTCTTTAAAATCTGCAACCCGCCTGGAATAATGGAAAATTGAGCAACTTAGTGACTACTTAGATCATCCGATATTGTGTGTACTAGGTTATCTACTTACCATTTACATTATTCTTGTACCCAGTGCCATTTCTGATTTTGTGTATTTGGAGACTGTTTCCTTTTACATAGCAATACTAATTAAAAGTTCAGTTTTATTACCTAGATCCAGGGTTTTATACTTTGGCAGTGATTGGTTGTGGAAACTCTGGTACATTTATTGGTCTTTGTGATTGGAATTCCCATAGACCAGTCTTGTTCAGGCACGACCGGCTCTCCATTCTGAGCCAACACTTTTGGGGACCCTGAGATGGGTGCGTGTTGCAGAAGTGGGACCCGCACCCATAAGACTTTGATGGCCTATTCTATCAATAAGCCGGCAGTGCGAGATGGGACCAGCTCTGTGACTTTGTGTTGTGACCGGTTCCATACACCATATACTGGAACACACTCCTTTTTTTTTGTGCAGGGTTTAACAATGAAAACTTTAGATCAAGAGGAAGAAGAGGCAGCCGAGGGGGATCCTCTCATTCTGGTATGTATATGATGTTACGTAGTGATGTAGACGCCGGAATATAGAGAGAATGCAATGTGGTGGGTTTATCTGTGTGTCATACAGAATAGATAAGATTATATTTGAATAAATTGGGCTTTTACGGATGTGGTGATACCAGTTATGAAACTTTTTTTTATTTTTAGTTGTAATAAAGTTTTAAAGGGGGGTGTTTTGAGCATCTAATTTATGTATGCATATCTATATATACAGATAAAAAAAATATATATATATAGGCACTATCCACACACACATTGCAAAATTCTTCCTAACTCAGGAACTGTTCCTTATTTATAAATGTTACATCCAAATAAATGTATTTTATGTGATAGAACAACACAAAGTACCAAATATTTGTGAAGTGTAAACCAAATGATAGGTGCTTTCCACATTTTTGCAAATTAAAAAAACTGAAAAGTGTGGTGTGCATATGTATTCAGCCCGTTGTACTCTGATAACTCCACATAAAATTCAGTGTCGCCTAATTATTAAATAGAGATCCGCTATTTGTTAATTGGTATAACTGTAGCAGGTCTCAGTGGTTTGGTAGCGAACATTAGAGAAAAAACAGCATCATGAAAACCAAAGGAACACACGAGACAGCTCGGGGGATAAAGTTGTGGCAAAGTGTATTGCAGGGTTTAGTTTAAAAAAACCAAAACAAAAAAAAAACATTGCGCTGGAGGGCATGTCTCCTTGCAATTCCATTAGGTGTTGTCGGGACACATGTATCCTCACAATATGATAAAGTAAATCTACATCTTTCTTGGCTTATGCTGACTCGGTCAAGTCCGTTCAGGTTGTAATCGAAACTATGCGCTACAATACCCTGTTATATGCTATATGTGATGCAAGGCAGGCTGGATGTGTTGAACGGCGTTGTATATGATGTTTTGTACAACATATGGTCGAGATGGATATCGCCATTGTATACTTGTTTATTGAAAAACTCTTTTGAATAAATATACAGTTATAGAAAGAAAAAAAAAACACCCTAAGCTCTGAAAATCTCATTGAGCAATGTTCAGTCTCTCAGCCATTAGTGGAAGGAGTATAGAACAACAACTGCTAACCTACCAAGACATGGCCGTCCACCTAAACAGCCCAGATCAGGAGAGCACGAATTTGGGAAAAAGCGCAAAAAGCTCGGGGGTCACTCGGAGGAGCTGAGAACCCCACCTCAGGGGGGGAATCTGTCCAGAGGACGACTATTAGTCATGTACATTCACAATCTGCCTTTAAAAAAAAAGGGGGCAGGAAAAAACCCTTTTTGTGAAAGCCTAAGGCCCCGTTGTAGAAAGTGATGTGGGGGATCAGAGAAATGTCAAGAAGGGCTGGGGTCAATGGCCCCAAAATGTCAAACCATTGGGAGGAAATGCTGCACTACCCTGAACTCACCCCGTGAAGCATGGAGGGGCAGCATCATCGGGGAGAGGTTTTTGCTTCAGGGGAAAGGGGATGCTCAAAATTTGCGCTCAAAAACATTCTCCAACAATCTGACAGACTCGAGCGTTCTGAAAAAGAAGAGAAAAAATTCATTCCACCCTGGTGTCAAAGCTTAGAGGCCCCCCCCAACAGACTGCAGCTGTGTAGGGGCTGAGTATATACGCACGCTGCACGGTTCACTTTTTTAACCCCTTAACGCCGGGGCCCCTTGGGGCAAAAAGATAAAATGAAAACAGGCGGCGTGGAACCTTCACAAGGTTTCAGCTTCCATGTTAACCGATCGGGAGCCCGTGATTCGGCCGGCCCCCCATCAAGTGAGTGGGGCCCGGGCACCATTTTTCATTTATGTAGACGCCGCGGCCATCTTTGCTGGCACCATCCCGTGCTGCAAGCGGGGGGTGTTACTGCTTTTAGCATCTGGGGCTGCGACCCCCGCCCACATCCCCTTCCGGGGCATTGGGGGCCCACCCCCTCTTGTCCAAGTGGGTAAGGGTTTATTTTGGGTGCGGTGTTATATTGAATTTTTTTTTTTGGGGTTTTGGGGCGAGTGTTTTTTAAGGGGTATTTTTTTCGTTTCCTTTAGGTGAAGGTGGATTTTTTGATAACAAAAGGGACTTTGGTAAAAGAGGTAAGAGGCTTTTTTTTTCTCGGTTGTGATTTCATTTACTTGTAGTTAACATTGTGCTAAACATTTCCTTCTATGATTTATAGGAGACGAAGATTTTGGCAGCAAAGGATTTGGGAGATCAGGTATAGTCCCGAATAGGCCACCTCGAACCACTTAGTAACTGGCAGTGTGCTGTGTAGATGGGAAGGTCGCCGGATTCTATCCCTCTTGATTCACCAACCCCTCCAAAGGTGTTTTGCCTCAGGACTTTTGGGTTTTATCATAGCAGTGCCACCTCGCGTATCAGTCCCACCTTTGAGATGGGCCCCCAAAACTCTCCATTCTAAAGGAGAATGATTGTGAAAGCGGGCTCCTCCTCCCCAAATTTTTTTTTTTTTTTTTTTTTTTTTTTTTTTTTTTATTTAAAAGGGTCGCCCTCCAAATTCAGCAAATCCCACGTACAAATATACATATAAATGCTTAATATAAGCGGTAGACTTTATCATGTATGTGGCTTTCTTTACATGCAGCATACATGATCATATGTGGCATAGGAAATCAAAAGTTTTTATAGAGGGGGTTTATTTTTTTCATACAGCGGTTTATTTGGGTTATTATTGCTATATTTTTTTTAGATGTGGTTTATTATAAATGCAGTATATATGCGGTATACTTTATTATACAGGTAATTTAGATCATGTGGTATACTGTATCATAAATGCAGTGTATGTTACACTACATGCTATATACGTTCATATATGCAGTATACTCTATTATAGGGGTGGTATAGATAACGATATAGTCAGTGTAATTTATCATATGTTGGACTTTTTTACGGTTTTTTTAAATAAAGGGTATATTTTACAAATAATTTTGGGGGCTCTACTTTACCTTTTGGGATTTTTAAAGGAATATTTTTATTAAAATTGTCCTACTCACAAAGTTAGGGATATTTGGCTTTTGGTTGAAATTTCAGGATGAGCATTAAGGGCGATATGCGTGAAATTTGGCGTTAACACGTCAAATTTCATGCGCGTATGAATTGCATAGAATGCGCCTGATTTATGAACCCGCTATAAAGTGGGGTCATAAATCAGGCACATTCTAGCACTAGTGCAACAGTTCTGGCTCAGGTAAACCATTTGAAAGTGCTCCCCTTTCCAGCAAAAGCCCCAAAAATCGTCAGAAGCTTAAAATGTAGTTCCCCGGGGTTTAGCGCCTCCCCCCCCAATATCAGGTGCTTACAAAGTGCCGCAGGTGAATGTAATGGCCCTGGAGGGGTGGGGGATTAAACAGGTAGACGGGCTGCACCTTTATCGGACTAAAAAGATGCCAATATCGGCCACACCCCCTTTCATACATGTCGCCCCCAATGTCTTTTTTTTTAAAATGAATAAATCCCATCTTTCCCCCTATCATGACGTGCCCAAAACTGTTCAAATGTTTCAGTGCTTTTGCAAAATTTGCCGATTTTAAAAGGAGCTTAAAGGGGTTTTCCCACGATGTAATGTTGACGTAGTTTCCTCCAAAAAAGTTTTTAACCTTTTCTAAATCTTAAAAAAAAGGAAGCTGTAACAGCTAAGGGCTTAATCAGAAGCCCTTAGTTTCCTGAAAGTTTACTTAGACACGACCGGAAGATGCCCGGAGCTGACGGGCCGGTTTCATTTTTGCACTTTTACTGATGACAGGGAAGTGAAGGAGTGCTAGGGACTGGGGAAAACATCCTTTTTTTCTTTGTATAAAAACCCAGGGTTGTAATTAAATTTTTGAGTACACATTGACACCTTCCCCCTGTCTTCAGCCTCCCCCCCCCCCCCTCCTTCCTCCATGAGGCTGCCTGTTTATCTTCCTTCTGAGCAGACAAACTCCTTCGTGGCAAAACCCCTTTAAGGGCAAAATTAGGGTTAAATTTAAATAGCTTTAAACTTCCTCCTCATCATGCGTTACATTGTGCACAGGGGCCCCAAGACAACACCTCAATAACCATAATTGTCAAAGGCCCTCGCATTGCCAGGTTTTAAAGCAGGACGCTCTCAGATGGAAGTTGCCATTGACTTCCCCCGAGGTCAGATGATCACAGGTTTTCAGAGGACTGGAAGTACAGAAAGGCAAAGAAGTGGACGTCCTATGGCCCATCACACAGTGACCGCTTCATTTTCCAATGCCCTGTGAGCCGGTGATTCCCGCACAACCAGGCACGTTTAAGGGAGGGGAAAGCCAAGTGCACCTCAGACAATGTGTAACCGTTTACATGGGGGTGGTCGTGTGCTAGAGCCCCGGACACACCCCCAGCACAAGGTATCATCATCATCTTGGGGCAGGACCCATCTACACGGAGGGGGACCATGCTCCTCAGTGCAGTTCAGTGATGAGTCGATTCACTGTGAGCAAAAATTAGGCTCCAAATTTGGGAGCGCTTGCATCAGCCGGGTCAGGCCCCCGTTGCCGGTACTAGCACAAAGCCCACACTTGGGGCCCGGGTTTACGAATGGTCGAGGGACACTTGGTGCCTCCCCCTCACTTAAACTGTCTGCAGTTTGCAACTTTCACACCGGTTCGAAAGACTTGGGTTCAAGAAAGCATCACCCGGGGTTGATGGGCCAAAGGGAAAATCCACTTCTTTGCCTTTCTGTGACTTTCAGTCCATCTCTGTAAACCTTTTTTGACCTAAGTTCAGTGGCCACTTCCGTCAAAAACATCCTGCTTGAAGCCTCAATGGCGAGGTACTGTTATCACTTGAAAGGGGGTAAAATGTGAAG
This sequence comes from Phyllomedusa bahiana, assembly GCA_025379985.1. Taxonomy (NCBI): domain Eukaryota; kingdom Metazoa; phylum Chordata; class Amphibia; order Anura; family Hylidae; genus Phyllomedusa; species Phyllomedusa bahiana. The sequence goes on along the minus strand of JAODAL010008137.1, from coordinate 64,366 downwards.
GCAGGAGAGGACTGTATAAATCCCCATTAAAATTGTTCCCCCTAAGTTTATCGGGCGAGGGGGATAAAAACACCTTTTGGAATTTTCCCATTAAGCGCCTTGTGAGATCAGAAGATGTTCTTCCTGAAATTTAAATCAAAAAAAAACCCCAAACTTTTTGATAGTGTTTATGCCTCGGGGCTTTTAAATTTTGGTTTTTTTTTTCATAAAAATGATGCCTGTTTTTGTAACCTCCAAAAATTTGGATAAAGTTTGATTTTTTTTTTTTTAATTTTTTTTTTTGTATTTTAGGGGTGGTTTTTGGAAGAAATATGTTTTTTTTTTTTTTTTGGGCCCAAGCTCCCATTTTTTTATTTTGTGAGCCCCTATTTTAGGGGGCGTACAACCCCCAGGGGTTTGGTGCAGATTAAGACCAATAAAAAAGAGATACGAAGACTAGAGGACCCTGCCTCGGGGTTACAACTGCGATCTTCAGGGAGTGATTGGTTGTCTCCCGGGAGACATTCCTTTTCTTATAAAAAATAATAAAAAAAGACAAAATACAAGCGCACAATAGTGAAGCAGAAATAAACAAGTATGATGCAAAAGTATCAATCGCTCACCCTTTTAATGTTGTGTTTAGTCAACCCCAACGCTCATAAAGGTGTATTGCTCACACTCGGGCTTTTACCCTGGCAGCCGGGCTGAGGTAACTTCCCGTGGCGAGGGTAATAGAATGGCAAAAAAACGTACGGCGCACTTTGGTAGAATATTCAAACAAATCTGGGGGACGCGTTTTTCCCCATGGGACCCCCACCCCAAAATTGCTTTTAAAATTTCCCCGGAAAAACCCCCCGGGGGTTTCCTCTGATGAAGCGTGGGTGTGCCATGCGAAACGGTCAGCCCAGGGGTTTCCTCTGAAGCGTGGGTGTCCATGCGAAACGCTCAGCCCAGATTTTTAATATTCATACCGAAGTGCGGCGCTACTGTTTTTTTTTTTGCTTATTCTACTATCCTGTCTTACTCGCATTTCGCTCTATTTGGGTTTTACCTTGGTATTTTGGCACGCATTTTGCCCGTGCCGTTATATGCGCCGAAAAGTCGCCCCAAATTATGGTAATTTTTAGCTCCCATAGAGAACTTGAATTGCACCTCCCCCTCCCTCCCCCCCGCGACAATAGAAATTGTATTTGTACCGCGGGGAGATAATGCCGTCAATTATTCCCGCCCTTTAGGCCTGCTAAGCCCCCGTCCCGTCAGCGCGGGTTCCCCAAAAAAACCGTATTTGCGGGGGTGTACTGTACCCCGAGTAAACCCCTTGAACATCCCCCTTTGAGTAGGGGTGGGCATTTTAATTTTCCTTTTTGGGGGCATAAAAGGGATGGGCTTTTTGAAACCCCGGCTTAAATAAAAACATAGGGTGAAAAAAAAAAATTTTTTTGGGTATTTTTTTTGGGAAACTTCTGGGGATGTCTTTTAAGTTTCTGGTACACAGTTGGCGGGATTCAAATAGTAAAGGTAGGTATGTATTGTTTCCCTAGCTGGGGTATATACCCTCCCCAGCATCCCAAGTTTTTTTGAATGGAAGGAGGCGGTTATAGATAGATTAAAGGAGGCAGGTTATATAAAGGAAAAAGGGGTGAGGGAGGTTTATAATAAAAAGCTCCCCGAAAAGGTATAAAAGATAGAAAGCTGCCGGCAATATATAGATAATAAAGGAGGCAGGTATATAGATAGATAAGGGCCCCGAGGCGGTATATAGTTTGATTAAAACTGAGGCGGTTTAGTTAGATAAAAAATGAGGCAGGTAATAGTTTTGATAAAGTCCCCAGGCGGTATAAAAAAAGATAAACCCCCCAGGCGGAAAAAGATAGGGAAAGGGTCTCCTAGGAGAAAGATAGGAAGCCCCCTCAGGAGGAATATAGAGGAAGCCCCCCAGGCCGGAATATAGTAGTTAGGCTTTAAAAGGTAATAATAGGGCTTAAAGGGGTTAAATAGGGGGAAAGGGGTTACTGCCCAGGTCTGCCTTAGAGTTATACTTTGTAGTTGCGCTTTGATTGACACGTCACATTTGTATGAATCATATGTATGTTCTAACGTGTCTGTTTTTAGGTGATGGTGACGACTTGGATAACAGGAGGGAGTTTGGAAGTACAGGTTAGTTTGAAACGGAGCTCTCCACATATCTAAAACTCCTCTACATCCATATGTTGAATGTAACGCCATATAGTAGCACTATTATGTTTGCTGGTGTATACCGCCCAGAGGAGGGTCTAAAGCGTCCACCTTCTGCCTTATGTGCATTTGGGTAGGGAAGGGGTTTCTGGCTACATCCAGCACATCCAATGGCATGTTTCCTACTAAGGGTTAACAGATTTTAGGTCTATTCTGGTTAATGTGTTCAGCACATATAGACATAAGGGGTATGTATGACCTCTGCACACCATAAACTCCGTGATCCTGTCAGATGGTTGGTGTTGCCCTATCTGAGAGCAGGATCTGATAGAGGAAAGAGGGTGAGCTCTGTGATATATAGGGTTATGTAATAGATGAGAGGAGCGGAGCTCTGGGATATATAGGGTTATATTATAGAGGAGCTGAGCTCTGTGATATATAGGGTTATATGATAGAGGAGAAGGGCTGAGCTCTGTGATATATAGGGTTATATGATAGAGGAGAGGAGCTGAGCTCTGATATATAGGGTTATGTAATAGAGGAGAGGAGCTAAGCTCTGATATATAAGGTTATATGATAGAGGAGAGAAGCTGAGCTCAGTGATATATAGGGTTATATGATGGAGGAGAGAAGCTGAGCTCTGATATATAGGGTTATATGATAGAGGAGCTGAGCTCTGATATATAGGGTTATGTAATAGAGGAGAGGAGCTGAGCTCTGTGATATATATAGTTATATGATAGTGGAAAGGAGCTGAACTCTGATATATAGGGTTATATGATAGAGGAGAGAAGCTGAGCTCTGTGATATATAGGGTTAGATGATAGCGGGTGAGAGCTATGTATCACAGCTGTCTTTCAAAGTTAGGGTGTGCCCACAGTGTTTTGCAATACGTTTTTCGATCTGAACAACGATATGTTTTTCCATTGAAATCAATGTAAATCACACTGGTCATTGTTAGATAGGTTTTTGGGCCTGAAAAACGTACCCAAACACATATCTGATGAACGCCGTGTGAACATCGCCTTACAAATGCAAAATTAACCTGACGTGCAAGGGGTAATTGGTGTAGCGATGGTTGGGATGACTTTGTATGTAAATAAAACTGAGGATGTCACCGCCTCGCGCACCACCGGCCTATGTTCTCTGTGTAGTTTGGTGTTGTCCCATGGGAGCACTTACTGAAATTGTTGGTTTCTTTTTTTTTAGGAGGAGGAGGCGGCGGTTTTGGTAGAAAAGGTGAGGTCATCCCTCTCCCCCTTGTTTTATCATATTCTGAGTGTTTTTTCTTGCTGATGGGACGGATCTTTTGTCCTAATCCCTCAGTTTAGTTATTGAATCTAATCCGTTATGAACATACTGATTTGTTTCCAGAACATGTATTCACGTTCTGTCCCTTCTGCTTTCAGGAGATGATGATTCAAATGGCAAAAGGGATTTTGGGCGAGCGGGTGAGTTAGTGTGAATGTCGTCCTATGTAGGGGGGTTGGGCCTGGTTGTATGGCAATTGCGCCTGAATTATGGTGCAGTTCAGGCCAAAATACTGGAATACATAATAAATATATATATATATATATATATATATATATATATATATATATATATATATATACACACACACATACACACACACACATACACACACACATACACACACACATATATACACACACACACACACATATATACACACACACACACACATATATACACACACACATATATATACACACACACATATATATATATATATATATACACACACACACATATATATACACACACACACTTAACAATGTAGAGGGTATAAGTACAGATAGAAAACCCGAACATTACACAGTAAAAAGTTACTAACCGATCAGACACGAGCTCACAAGAGCTTACTATCTATGAGGGTGCAGAGGTGAGACAATAGGTGAGAAGTGCGTGGTTTACACAAGGGTCTGTGCTTTTCACCACATTTATTAGGTGTTTTAGACCGTTTCTTGGCACTTATATTGCTGGTTTATCACCACTATGATCAATGTGTCTCATTGTGAAACTGTGTGAGCTTAAAGGGGTTGTCTGTTTCAGAGTCACAAGCAGTGTCAGATTCATGCATCCGGTCTCTTCCAGGTCAGGTTGGTTCTAGAGCAGTGATTAGCGTATCAGCTCCGTGTTCACAGCTCTTCTAATTGCACCGACATGAGAGCAGGAGATGTTCTCTATAGAGCAGAGGGCTTCAGAGTAATCTCCTTTGTTAAAATGACACACCCTGTTCTCAGCCCGCTGGGGTCCTGTTTGCCGAGACCTTTTGACGTCAATCCCTGCTCTCAGACAAAATAAAGAGCAGAGAGAAGGACAGTAAGCAGTGACACCTGTGTGCACTCAGAGCAGATAAAATCTCTCAGCAAAGCAATGTATTTGGAAGTCTGCATTACCATTCCCTTCATGTTGAAAGCTGTGTAGTGAGAAAACCCCTTTGAGTTTGACACACGTGATTTACATGCTGCATTTTGTGTTGTGCTTGGCACATTAACCTCTTAGGGCATGTTCACACGGCGGATTTGGGCCGCGGCCAAAACCTTGTCCAAACCTCGCCTCAAACTCGCGTCTCCTGACGAGGTTTATCGGCGTGGTTTTGGGCGCAGTTTGCAGTGGGGTTTCACCCATAAAAAATTAATAGGAAAGGAGAAAACCTGCGCCGAAAAGCATGGAGAAACCCACGCCGACACCGCGCCGAAGACTCGCTGCAAGAATTGACAGGAGGCAAGGCCGCGGCCAAAACCGTGCCGTGTGGATAGCAACGCGGTTTCCCATAGGAAACCATGTAATGAACTGAGGGCGTTTGGGGCGCGAGTTGAACTAGCTTTTGGCTGCAGCAGCCGCGCCGAAGCCCGCGGCCAAGTCCGCCGGGTGAACATGTCCTTAACGTTCACCCATAGACTATACACATCCGGGCAGTGGTCCTTTTTTTTTTAAACATATTTTATTGGATTTTGAAAATTTAACATATTTACATCAAGACAGAAAATTTACATCAAGACAGAAAATATGTGGCAAGCAGTACAGGTTACAAATGTACAAAATTGCTGTTTCCTACTGAGGTATTCCCTAAGCGGCAGAGAGCCATCTGGCTTCTAAACTCGCTGCCAAAGATTCCAGGCAACTAGGGAGGAAAAGGTTAGCATCTCAAGTATATATTGCCTGAAGAGGTACCTGCCAGAGAACACAGCATTTATACAAACACTTTGCAGTAGAGGATAAACAAGAAAGCAATTCCCTGCATAGCAGGCCCTTAACATGAAATTATTAAAATAAACCAAAGGTAAGGTAAAAGACATGAGGAGAAGTTAACAAAAACCATCCTAATGAGTCCGACTGTTTAAGAGACCAGACTATCTCAACGCCAAGATGAAAATGAGGGGGATTATTTAAATTTCAAGGGATCTTTTCAGGAACATCTGGAACATGCCGTTTTCACATGGTAAGTCAGTGTCGGTGGGTCAGTAGGGCTTGTGGGGGGGTCGAGTCCAAGAGCTTTCCCAGCAATAATAATAGATGCCCTCGGGGGGAGATAGTTTGATCTGACATTAGGGGAAGGCCCAATGAATTAGCGCGCCATTGATTTGGGTTTCCGGGAGCGGGGTCAGCCTTGATCAAGGGATCCCGGGGAACCCGTCAGAGCCTCCTCGCGTACCAACTCGTGAACTTGAAGGATAAACATTAGGTCTCTTATCTCATCATTTGAGAAATGCTAGACGATAAATGGCTTCCATCTCTTAAAAAATTTATCAGTGCTCTGATCCTTGTTGCGTTACGCTACCAATCTGTCCGCCACCAGATATAGTTTCAGGCTGTCGACCAGTACTGACATGGGGGGGTCTGGGGTTTTTCACCAGTACAGTAGGAGACAGCGTTTGGCCACCAGAGTTGCTATGTGGATAATGCTGGGGAGAGAATGAGCAGTGTCAGGTGCTAAAGCTCCCGGTTTTGCAATGTCAGGGGGTCTAGTGTAGTGGAAGATCAGCAGATCATAGCTTTTAACAAGCTTGATGTGCCAGTGGAGTCGGACATGGTCAACAAAGAGATCCCAAAAGGATTGCGTTGAGGGGCATTGCCACAGTCCATGCCACATATTGGTGTTAGGGGCTTGGCATTTGGGGCAGGATTGTCGCCTATCTGGACAGTTGCGCGTTGGGGGGAGATTGAATCCATAATATGCGTTGTGCAAGATTTTAAAGTGGGTCTCCCTCCAAGTTTCACAGATCACCTCCTTTCGGACCCTACGTAGACCCGAAAGGAGCTTATCTGGTAAATCAGGGTCTTCTAATATGCGTCCCCATTTATCAAATGGCGATCTGCCTTCCCCCCCCAGTTCCCAGCCCCTTAAAAAATACTGTAGATGCGAGAAAGGGTAAAGGATGTAGTGTGGCATAGCATTAGGGAATTAAAGTTGTTAGAGACCCAGAGTTGTGATGGGTTCCGAAGTTTGGACTTACAAAAAGAGAGCACCTGAATTGCCGGGAATGTGTGGATCTCGGAAGGGAAAATTTGGTTTTTAATTTCGGATGGGGTCAGCCACCTTCTCTCCCCCGTGTGCATTATGTGTTCTGCGTAAGTCATTTCCCCTCTCCCTCCATAATTTAAACATGGGGTTATTTCGGCCTTGTGGGAACTCTGGGAGGTCCCACAGGGGTAGTCTCCTGGACATTTGCCACGGCAGTTGGAGGAGTTTGCGGATATGTTTCCAGGTCGCGATCGTATCTTTAAGCAGGAGAGAGCTCCTAATCTTCAAGGGATCTTAGCGAATTAGTGTGGAGGAGGGCCTGGGGATCCACGGGCGCATCAGATCTCTTTCTAGTTAAAAATTTTAGAATATCTGCTGGACTCTCCCATCCATCCAGGACATGCCTGGTGAGACACCCAGGTTATAGAACCTGACATTCGTGGAGGTTTAGGCCACCTGCACTTACAGGGCATAAATTTGCTAAGGGGCTATTTCGGGTCTTTTCCCTGCCCAAATAAAGCGAGAAAAGGAGGCTAGTAGTTTGTTGACGTCAGCGTGCTTTAGCAGCAAGGGGAGGGTTTGAAGGGGGTATAAAAGTTTTGGAAAGCAAATCAATTTTATTGCGTGGCATCTACCCACCAGTGAGAGAGTGAGGCCGTGCCACCCTAGGAGGTCATCCGAGATCTTTTTGAACAGAGGGGAAAATTTAGATTATATATAGTATTAGGAGACCTGCCAATTTTTATTCCTAGGTATGTAATGTGCGAATCCACCGGGATGATACCTAAATTCAGATCACGCCAGGTTGATTTCGGGAGTGGTGGACCTATTTCCAATAGCTCACTTTTAGAAGCATTGACTCTGTAGCAAGAGTATCTCCCAAAAACTTTTGAGAAAAGTGAAAATCCTTGGCAATGCTCAACCCGGGTCGGAAAGAAAAAAGCAGAAGGTCATCGGCAAAAAGGGCTAGTTTTATCTGGCTTCGGCCAACTTTGATGCCCGTGAAAAGTTCCGAGCTTTCCAAATGGCGAGCTAAAGGTTCTAGGGCAATGTCGAATAGTAGGGGGGACAGGGGACACCCCGGGCGGGTACCTTTATATAGGGGAAATCGCTGGGACAAAAAACCCGGTGTGTGGACTTGCGCCGTAGGGTCACTGTAGATGGCAGAGAGAAGGTGTCTGAAGCTTCCCCTTATCCCCATCTGATCAAGAACCATCCACAGCCATTCCCACCGGACATTGTCGAACGCTTTTCACGTCTATTGCGACCATGACAGGATGACCGGTGGGAGAGGAGGGGTCCGTCGCATTCTCCAACACCGCCAGGACTTTTCTAAGGTTGCCCACTGCGGCTCGACCTTTGATAAAACCCTTTTGCGCCGGCCCAATGAGGGATGGTAACAGAGTCGCTAACCTGTCGGCCATGATTTTCGCCAGGATTTTTTGATCAGTGTCTATTAGTGAGATTGGGCGATATGAAGAGGGAAGAAGGGGATCTTTGCCTTTTTTTGGGATTACTTTTATGAAAGCATTTCTTGACTCTGGGCGGATTTTCCCTTCTTTGATTATTTGATTAAAGTATTCCGTCAGTAAGGGAGTCAGGGGATCTATTAGAATTTTATATATCTCTCCTGAAAACCCGTCGGGTCCCGGGGCCTTCCCGGAGGTCAGCTGGCGGATAGCCATCTGTACATCCTGAGTGGAGATCTCTGCGTTGAGCATCTCTAACTGATCTGGGGACAGTCTGGGCAGAGATAGAGAAGTCAGGAAGTCTTTCCCTTCAGCCGTCGCGGAAGGGGTGGCGTCTATGTCAGGGGAGTACAGTTGCTCATAAAGGATTTAAGGGAGTCGTTGATCTTATGGGGAATCAAATGATCCGGGCCCTTTGGGAGTGCGTATGGATGTAATATGTGAGGGGCTGTAGCTGCCTTGGAGCAGCCTAGATAATATTCTCCCTGCCTTGTTGCCATACCGGAATAGGGTGGACTTCAAGTGAGTACGCTGGATTTCTTCCCTGCGGCCTAACCATAGGTCAAAAACCCTTTTGGCATTTTCCCAGTCTCTCCTATTCTCCTCTGAGCAGTCAGATACGAATTTCCTGTATGTCGCCCTCACCCTTTCTGTTGCGCCTTTGTATTCGTCATTTAATTTACGCCTATAAGATGAGGTTTTAGGCTAAATTCTGCCCGGAGGACGGACTTGCTGTGGCCCAAAAAAGTTTAGGCTTTCCCTGGAGTGCTGCGTGTTATCAGATGTGAACTCTAACCACCAACCTCTCACCGCATCAGCAAACGCCTCCGTCTTAGCCATATAGGTGGGGAAAATGTCCGCATCCCTGGGGAAAATGTCCGCTATCTCGGTTACTACCGGAGAATGGTCAGAGATAAGTAGGTCCAATATCTCAGAGGCTATAACTCTTTTCTGAAGATCATGGGAGACTAAGATGTGGTCCAAACGGGACCATGATCGCTGTGAGTGGGAGAAAAAGGAGAATTCCCTGCTATCGGGGTGTAAGTCCCTCCACCCATCCCTCGTCCCGGTGGATCTCAAAAAATGCTGAAGCACCCATACACTGGGCTTGTGCACCTGAGAGATCGAGGGAACACAGTCATGTTCCTTCTTCCTGTCCAGAACTTCATCTAGAACGACGTTCATGTCCCCCCCTATAATCAAAGAGGCGGCAGCATCTTTCTGGACTATATACGCTAGGTGTACAAAGAAAGGGCCATTTTGAGAGTTGGGGCCATAGATGTAGTAAAGACTCGGGGGATTGCCATGGTGACTAATTTTTAAGTGTGACCATCTACCGTCTTGGTCAGAGCTATGTGAGATTAGTTGGAGGGGAAAATTCTTGTGTACCAAAGTGACGACCCCTGCTTTCCCATCTTGGCCGGGGAGCCGAATATGTGACCACCCAAAGTTTTTTCCCTCCGGAAAAAATCAAACTTGCTTAGGTGGGGTCTCCTTAGGAGGACTTATGTCTGGGTGGAATTTCTTCAGAAAGACGGAGGACCCTAACCCGTTTGTTTGGGGGGCGGAGCCCCTTTATGTTCCAAGAAGACGATTCCTCATGGAGGTGAATAAAAAAGGGGGGGTGGCTTAAGAGAATGGGGAGGTTAAAGGTGTTTGCAAGAGAATCAAAAAAAAAAAAGTCGTAAATGGAGTCGGGCTCAGGTAAAGGTCGATAACCAAGCAAAAACAGTTAAAAACAGTATAGTTGTACAGTTATGCAAGTTCAGTATAGCATGCAAAAAAAGGATAAGGGACGCAGGGGATTTAGGGAGTAACCCACTCAGACTCTCCAACTGCGTTTGGGGACTTCGCTTTTTTTTCTGGCACGAGGACAGGCCTGCGGAAAAAAGGCCAAGAGAGGTATATCTAAACTAGACGGGGCCTCCAACCTCCCTGCCAGAAAGAAGAAAAGAACCGCGTGTCTCCCGAAAGTGAACCTAGTGCACCTTGACTAGATAAAACAAAAAAGGCGCATCACATACTAGGTAAGTAGCAAGGAGGAGTAAAGTACAATTCCTTCATATAGTAGCGGCTACCCGCTGCGGGGGTGCCCAAACACACAACATAATGTTAAGTCCTAGCAGAGAGGGGGCCCGAGAGCAAGGCCACATGTAAACCCGAACTGGAGAGTTACTCACGGCTCCAGAGCGGCAGTAGGCTGCAGAAGAAGATCAAGAAGGGAGATCAAGTTCCATCTGGAGTTGGGGAGCGATGAGGGATTGCAGGCAGGAGGCGAAAAGTTCAGGGTTCCTGCTCCCTAGAGGGGAAAGATGAGGGGGAGAGGGAGAGAAAGGGCCCGTCCGCCGGAAGGTGATCTCGCCGTTGAGGGTCTAGGGTCACCGAGGAACCGGAGGACATCTTCTGCTTCTCTTGGTGAGTGGAAGAACTTCGGGGGGGTGTCTGGCAGAAGCACCTTTAGTGTGGCTGGGTACAAGATTTGGAAAACGGACCTTTTTGGGAAATAATCTGGAACAGATGTTACTGAAGGCTCGGCGTCGCCTGGAACATCCATGGAAAAATCTTCAAAATTAGAACCCTGTGGCCCTCAAGAAGCGGGGAGGATATTTCAGCTTGCGATATGCTTTAACAATATTTGTTTATCGTTTGTAGTCAAGATACTTGACGATGAAAGGGGACGGGGTCTTCTATTCCGCTGATCTCCTGACGGGGGTTTCTAGCAGAGGGTTTTGGGGCCAATGCGATGCGCCCTCTCGACCCTGCAGGTGCGCTTAATGCCCAGCGCTCGCGGGAGGCAGATTTGGCAGAGTTCCTGGAGGTCGGCCTGCTTCACCTGCTCTGGAAGGCCCCCCAATTCTCAGGGTTGCTCCTGCGAGAGCGGTTTTCTAGGTCTTCTATACGGTCTTATAGGGGTGTCTTGAGCCTTATTGCAGGAGGACAGCTTGCGAATGCAGCACATCATTCTCTGTCTCTAGCTGCAGGACCCGTGCTCCAGCTCCTCCAGCCTTGATCGTGCACCTGGATGTCATGCTGCAGCTTGCTCAGGGATGCCTGCAGGCTGCCTCTATATGGCCTGCAGCTCGGGGCTATGGTGCCTGGTTACTTCCTGGGCCAATGCCCTATAGTCTATAGCTGGGAGAGGGGCAGCTACTTCTGTAGGGGCCAGGGAGAGGGCAGCCACGGCAGCCTGAGTACCTGGAGTTGCTGCGCTGCTCCTGCTCTCTTCCTCCATGGGCGCGCGGCGGGCTGCCATTTTGGATTCTCCTCGCGGCGTGCGGGCGGGAAGCGGGACCGTCTTCTGGCTGCTCCTAAGGACGTATCTGTCCATCCGCTCGCTGGCTAGGGCTGTAGGGTGCGCGCCTCGGTCGGCGGGAGCCGGTCTGCGCCGTTGAAACGGCCGTTGTACGGGCAATGCAGGGAGGTGGAAACGGAGCTCTCAGCGCTCACATCCTCGCGCCAGCGCCGGAACCGGAAGTCCCGGCAGTGGTCCTTTATCTCTGCACGGGCGTGGTGGGTCTGTCGGCTGCAGCCGGGCTCTCCTCTGAGAAGATGGGGCCTTTGTAATACTGTCCCTGCCTTTCCTGTATATACTTATTGAGCGCTGTATATTCAGACTAGCTGGAAGCCTCCCTGCTTCCTGGGCTGCCGCTCACCTGATCACAGGGGCCCAATAGTTACAGATGCTGCTGGGTCTTATCAGAACCAGATCAGCTCTGCCGTTATTACTGGGGCTGCAATTCCCCTGCTTTTTCCGTTGTAACTGGGGCTAATATCAGCTACAGGGGTATCGGGCGGCAAAAGTGTAAAAAAGTGATGTAAAATTGTTCCCACTTTGTCTTTCTGACCTCATAGGGGGCACAGCATGTACAGTGTATCAGTGGGGGCTGCATTGCCCTCTTTTTTGGAGTAATATATCAGCTGCAGGAGAAATTGGCTAAAAAAAAAAAAAAGGTTATGTAAAATTGTCCCAAGAGTTATTTTCTGACCTCGTGGGGAGGGGAGGCACAATTTAGTAAAATTAAATTAAATAAAAAAAAAAAAAAAAACACTGACCACTTTTGCTGTCGAAAAATATTTTTAAAAAGTGATACGGAATTTAAAAAAAATTTTTGTTCTATATAAAAAGAAAAAAAAAATTCTAAATGACATAAAAGTAAGGCCTAAAGCATCGTTAAACAATTAGTAGAATAACCAAGTGAGAGAGCGTTAAAAATCGCGTGTGCTATGGATGAGGGGGATGTGCCGGTCACAAAAGGGAGCAGGAGCGGGGGTTGATGCCGTTGTCGGGAAATGGTCACGTTGATATAAAAATTTTTGTATTTTTTTTATTTGCTGGTTTTAGGCAACGATGGTGGTTTTGGAAACTTTGGCAACTTTGCTAGAAGAGGTGAGTTATTTTCCACCGTGCAAAGTCTGTTTCCTGGACATGAAATAGTGGTTTTGTCTTGTTTTTTTTTTTTCTCTTTTGCTTGGTTTTATTTTTAGATTCTTCAAGTATTGTTGCGCTTTTTTTTTTTTTTTTTTTTTTTTTAAAATATATCTTTAGGTTCTTTTTTTTAAGTGTTTTCGCCCCAAGTTTTTGCTTGGGACCCGGACATTAATTTTTTTTTTTTTTTTACCATTTAAGATGTATTTTTTAATTAACTCGCACCTGATCATTTCACCCAGGTGTTCAAATTTACAATACATGTGCATTTTTGATGCAGTTTGTTGCACAAAAAGAAGCCCTAACCCCTTTGTCACACATTGAGCTCTTCATCTCTTCCTCACAGTGCTTTTGCTCTGCAGTTATTAGCCTGTACATTAATCGGTCCTTTGTTAACTTTTAAGGTAACAACGATGAGTCCGACGGCCAAGCGGACTTTGGAAGAACAGGTAAATTTGCATTTCATTGCGGCATTTAAACTTTAGCCCAATCAATGACAAGAGGGAGTATGAAGCGGGCTCAGTCGCTAAGCCAGGGGTGTCAAACTGCGGCTCTCCAGCTGTTTGGAAATTACAACTCCCATCATGCATTTATATAATCTATAACAGTGGGCATGATGGGAGTTATAGTTTCCCAACAGCTGGAGGACCACAGTTTGACACCCCTGCGCTAAGCCTACTCCATACACGGCAGGTGCCAGCTGTTGTATACAGATGACACCTGCCACTAGTATAGATAATGGGGCTGTGGTCCATTGTGGCCCCTAATATTGGAGAGCTGTTCCGCTGTAATGGCAGCTGGGGCCTCATATAGGTCTCCTTGGTTGCTATAATTGTACCCATACCCTGCCATAGACTTAATGTAATAGGACGCCAATTATATGCCAGTAGACGTTAACATGACCGGTATGGAGGCCATGCTGTCTTTAGTCTTAGGCTATATTCACGCGGCATGTACGGTACGGACACGATGGGGTGGGGGGCACCATTGACAGTCATTACTCGCTGCGCATATTCGCCGCAAGTAATTGACATGTCACTTACCTCCCCGCGCGTACAATACGATCGTATTGTACGAGCGGGAAGAGGAGGCGTAATCCATAGTTCTCTATGAGAATTATGGATAACCATAATTTTGTCGTAAATTCGTATTAGAGCGGAAATACGACGCGGAATGCGCGCTGAAATTTGCCCTTGTGAACATACCCTTACAGCTTCCATGGTAACCAGTCGGCACCCCCGTGATCTTGTCATAGGGGTGCCGATCGCAGAGAGCAATGGCGTGTAGCATCATTCCACATTCATTTAGAGAGCAGGGCTGCATTTGTGACAACTCAGTGGTTAAACAGCAGGGATCAGAGCCGACTTGGATCCTTGCGGTTAGTGTCGCCTGTTTTAATTAGCCGCCCCCCTGAAGCGGACTCTGCAAGTGAGCCTGCTCCTCACTGGAATAGGACGTACCCATTCATCCACGGTGGGTAAAGGGTTAATAAATCAGACTCTTGCATCACTAGGGGCCGGGAAAATTGAGTCTTGAGGTTCGATACTGTGCAGCGAGTGGGGACAATGTATTGCACACTTAAAATGTCTGTGTCGTAGCTGTTGGATCCCACGAGCTTTGTGGATAAGAAAGCAACTCAGTTTTTCGATTCCCTTTTTCAGGTGGTGGCGGTGGGTTCGAGAACAGAAGAGGCTTTGGACAGAGAGGTGAGATTTTTATTCATCCCTGGGCTGCAGAGCTTTGAAACGTAGAGGCACTCACCACATTGACTAGCTTCTAACGCAGGGGTGGGCAATTAATTTTCCCATCGGGCCGCATGAAAAAGTGCAATGCTTTCGGAGGGCCGGACTAATAAAAACATAGGGTGAACGGGGGGGGGGGGGGAAATCGTTTTTTGGGTGATTATTTTTTTGGTAAATTAATGGGGGATGTATATATATACCTTCCATAATCATGGTACACAGTAAGTCAGGTATATACAGCTCTCCTCAGTAAGGTAGGTATGTAGATGTATGTCCCTCAGTTGGCAGGTATATACAGCTCCCCTCAGTCAGGTTATAGATATAGGTACCGCAGCAGGTATATAGATAGATACAGCTCCCCACAGGCAGGTATATAGATAGGTTCAGCTCCCTCAGGCGGGAATATAGATAGGTACAGCTCCCCACAGGCAGAATATAGATAGGTACAGCTCCCCACAGGCGGAATATAGATAGGTACAGCTCCCACAGGCAGAATATAGTAGGTACAGTCCCACAGGCGGGAATATAGATAGTACAGCTCCCACAGGCAGGAATATAGATAGGTACAGCTCCCCACAGGCAGGAATATAGATAGGTACAGCTCCCCACAGGCAGGAATATAGATGGTTACAGCTCCCCACAAGGCAGATATAGATAGGTACAGCTCCCCTCAGCCGGAATATAGATAGGTACAGCTCCCCTACCAGGAATATAATAGGTACAGCTCCCACAGGCAGGAATATAGATAGGTACAGCTCCCCTCACCCAGGAATATAGATAGGTACAGCTCCCACAGGCAGGAATATAGATAGTACAGCCCCCTCAGCCAGGAATATAGATAGGTACAGCTCCCTTCAAGCAGTTATATAGATAGATATAGCTCCCCTCAGTCAGGTATATTGAAGGCTCCAAACAGGCAGGTATATAGCTATTTAGGGCTCCATACAGGCAGGAATACAGTTAAAGCTCCACACAGGCAGGTATATAGCTAGTTCGGGCTCCATACAGGCAGGTATATAGCTAGTTCGGGCTCCATACAGGCAGGTATATAGTTAAAGCTCCACACAGGCAGGTATATAGCTAGTTAGGTCTTCCCACAAGCAGGTAGGGCTTTCCACAGGCAGGTATATAGACAGGGCTTTCCACAGGCAGGTATATAGACAGGGCTTTCCACAGGCAGGTATATAGACAGGGCTATCCACAGGCAGGTATATAGACAGGGCTATCCACAGGCAAGTATATAGACAGGGCTTCCCACAGGCAGGCATATAGATAGGGCTTCCCACAGGCAGGCATATAGATAGGGCTTCCCACAGGCAGGCATATAGATAGGGCTTCCCACAGGCAGGCATATAGATAGGGCTTCCCACAGGCAGGCATATAGATAGGGCTTTCCACAGGCAGGCATATAGATGGGGCTTTCCACAGGCAGGCATATAGATGGGGCTTTCCACAGGCAGGCATATAGACAGGGCTTCCCACAGGCAGGTATATAGATAGGGCTTCCCACAGGCAGGTATATAGTTTTATGACCAAAATAACAAACACTGATACTCACCTTGGCTTACCTGCTTCCCGGCCGAGCGCGCTCTTCTCCTATCCGAGGAGCTTCCCGGGCTGGTGGCGTGATGACGTCATGCCGCCGGGCCGGGACGCTCCTCCGTCAGCTCCTGGGCCCGCACAGTTATTACTCTGTGTGCGCCGAGGAGAGGCAGCGGCGCGGTGAGCGGAGTTCACCGCGCCGCTGCCTAATTCACCAGTAATAGTAGCGCTGACGGCCCGCGGCGGCCTCTCAGCAATACCCGGCCGCGGCGGGCTGTCAGCGCTACTATTAGCAGACCTGGGCATCGTACGCCGCGTACCATGCCCAGGTCTGTTCTAACGTGTCGGCAAAGGTAAATTGCCAAATACCTTGCTGTTCTGATTTTGGTTCGCCAGCATTAGAGCAGTTCTTATCGCCTGCTTGTGTACACAAGCTTCCATGGTTACTGACCACCTCTCTGCTCTAGCAGCCCCCCTTATCTCCTGCTTGTGTACACAAGCTTCCCTTGGTTACTGACCACCCCTCTGCACTAGCAACCCCCCATAGCTCCTGCTTGTGTAAACAACCTTCCCGATGTTACTGACCACCTCTCTGCGCTCTAGCAGCCCCCCTTATCTCCTGCTTGTGTACACAAGCTTCCCTTGGTTACTGACCACCCCTCTGCTCTAGCAACCCCCCTTATCTCCTGCTTGTGTACACAACCTTCCCGATGTTACTGACCACCTCTCTGCGCACTACCAAGCCCCCCTTATCTCCTGCTTGTGTACACAAGCTTCCCTTGGTTACTGACCACCCCTCTGCTCTAGCAGGCAGATGTTTTGTAGAACACAAGGAATGCATGATCTCCAATATGAAAGCTTTAGCGATATAAAATGTTTGATGTAAAATTGTACTTTTTTTTCCCTTTCCCCCACAGGTGGCTACAAAGGGAGAAATGAAGATGTGGGTTATGAATCTGGAAGAGGTAATGGTTTATTGCTGAGTGAGCCACTTTACAGTTTATCACTAATTCAGAGCAACTTTCCAAGAACCACACACTGTATCTATGACAGAATGACCCCCTGAGCGCACCATGGCGTACCCACCTAGGGCACTGTGGGGCACTGGAGCTGGATCTCTTGCAGAGTCTACTCTATATTTGGTGGGTGACGACTGGTAAAGGGGTGTTCACTGACATTTTTGGCATATTGATAGGATATGCCACTAAAGTCTTAAGTTTTATATGGGGCATCTGCCTTTTTTTTTTTTTTTTCTTCTTACTATGGGCTAAACTGTATTTATAATGTTTAACTCCTTAACGACCGCACACCGTCTTTTGGCGTCAGCCGGTTCGGGTCGTTTGTCTGCAGCGACGTCTTTTGGCGTCGCTGCAGACATCGGAGTTTGGGGCTCCGGCCGCCACAACTGCGCTGGGATCGGGGCTGTACTACACAGCCCTGATCCCAGAGCATCTCCTGCGAGCACCGGGGAGCAGAGGAAACCTCCACAACCTGGTGCTTTAACCCTTTGATTGCGGCGGTGCGTTACCGCAGCGCAATCAAAGGGTTTCCCTGCTCTGTCGGGGATCGGAATCCCCGGTGACCCAACAGAGCCGGGAACGGCTGCACAGTCAGCCCTGGGGACCTAGAGTGGCCCCAGGGCTGTCTGTGTATGAAGCCAGTGACCAGGACACACTGTGTGGTGTCCTAATCACTGCCTGTGTCAAACTGACACAGATTAGAATGTATTAGCATATATGAATATGCTAATACATTAACAAGTTTTTTTTTTTTAAAAAAAGTAAAACAGTTCTCCCTTCAGGGGAATAAAAAAAATTTAATAAAAATAATTGTGCATAAATTACACACACAAAAAAACCTACACATATTTGGTATCCACAAGACCGTAATAACTTGTAGAATTAATCTAACAAGTTAAGTGTGAAATGTGATTGGTGTAAAAAAAAAAAAAAATTATTTATAAGTGAACTTAAAGTATTCCCCCATTAAGTACAACTTGTCTCGAATAAAACGAGGCCTCATCCAACTGCGTCATTGAAAAAAAATAAAAAAGTTACAACTGTTGAAACGCAAGGAGGCAAAAACAAAAAAATGTTCTGGTCATTAAATACTTTTCAGGCGTTCGGCTTAAGGGGTTAAAGGTCGTATATGTATTTCAGATCCGTTTTCACATTTATTATCATATGTAAGGCCCCAAGTGATGACCTTCTGTTGGGAATGTCCTCTCTTACCACTACAGGAGGTGAGCGACTACACTATAGAAGCGCTGGTGTCCTGACTAGTGTGAATGCCCGATAGATAATTACGTGTCGGGCATACGTGCTGGTCAGGAGGCCAGTTGGCACTTTTGTAGTGTAGTCGGCCAATACTTTACATCAGCGAACGTCACAGTAAGCAAAGTATGGAGACACTGTGTTCAGGGAGGGCGGTGAGCGGCTACACTATAGAAGCAGCTGACTGACTAGTAGGTGATAACGCGCTGGGCATGGGCGCTAATCAGGAGGTCGGCGTTTGTAGTGTAGCTGCCCATTGCCCTTAAGAAATGTCACACTAAAAGTGGGGCAACGCTGCATTCAGGGAGGGCGGTGAGCGGCTACAGTATAGAAGCAGCAGCCTGACTGGGCAGCGCTTCTACAGTGTAGCTGCCCACCACTGACCTTGGACAAAACGTCGCAAAGTAGTGCGAGACTGCATTCGAGGTGGGTGGCTGCACTAGAGAAGTGTCGTCCTAATTACTCGTCATCAGGCGGGCGCTCCTATAGTGTAGCTGGCTACTGTCCTTCACGAACAAAACATCCCTCTGAAACACTGCATTTGGGGCGGGCGGCTGCAGAATAGAAGTGCCGGCCTCTTGACTAGCGCCCATGCCCAGCAGATGTCTACTAGATAGCTGGTCTGTGCTTCTCTAGTGTAGCCGCTCACCGCCTGAACAGAGTGTCCTCACAGCCATACGTATATTAATGTAAAAACGTGTTAAATACATATAAAATCAATCAACTCTATAGAAGCGAAGTAGAGTTTAGCCCATAGTGAGCTTAAACGGAGAAGAACCGGCCGACCGCTTTACACTCCCCTCTGGGACCCGCACTTATCTCGGGATCATTTCAATGGGAGCTCCCAAACATAGCTAAGCGCGCACGCGCAACTTTCTTCGGAAGCTCCCATAGAAGTGAAGGAGGAGGACAGCCGCAAGCGTCGCCCTCCTCATTCACACGCATGGTCAGCTCGTTGAGAGCAGCCAATGCAAGGTTTTTACTTCATGGTAAAACCCCTTTTATGGATTCATTTAATTTTTGGGTTACAACCTAAAAATGTTGCAGTGAAGTCGCTGGTGCCAGTATCGTAGGTAGATGTATCCTAATTAAGTTCTTTCTGTGTTTTTCTGCAGGTCAGGACGACCTTGCCCAAGCGGATACCGGTAGGTGTTTTGTGGTGTTTCCATGATAATTTGGGCTCAGGATCTCCATGGGCGTTTAGTTCTGAAAGTGACATCAGGATGTATAAGATAAGACGACTAGGACTACTTTCTTGCCACAACAGCGACACTGCTTTCTACAGGATGAATGTGGTATTGCAGCTGAGCCCTGTTCACTACCATGAGACTGAGCTGCAATACCAAACATGACCCATGGGCAAAGGTGGCGCTGTTCGTGAAGTAGAGCAGCCATGGTTTTCTAATCTCTTAAGTAATTGTGAATTTACATTTAAAGGGAATGTGTATAAAAGCAACGTTTGTGTTAAGCAGATTTTTAAATAATGTTTTTCTTAGTTTCCCCATATCATTTAATATGGTTTATACAGAAACTAATCCCAGAACCCTGCAGTTTTCACTCTGGCCCCTGAGCCTAATAATAATCTGACACCTCCTGTTCTGTAGAGATCACTTCTCTGCAGTCTTCTCTTCAGCACAGGCAGGATTACACTGAAAGGTGATTCTAATGTGTAGATAAGACAGGATCCATTGGTCATAGCTCAAGTACAATAATGACTTCCCAGGCCTCCGAGCATGCCCACAACACTGCAATAGAAGTCAATAGTCTACCTTTTCCCTGCACAGGTATCCGAGTGTGCACAGAATACTATCCAATATGTGAACCGAGAGTCTCAAAGTTTTTTCATGTATGATAGATAGCATAAATGCTTCTTTAGGGATTTCGACGTAGTGTATTGCCCTTTTTGCAGAAATGTGCGATGGCGGCGGTCTGTGGTTGTACATGTATAATTACATGTGTGCCGCAGCCCTGCCAGTGGCACCAGGTTTGCATGTTTTTTCAGAGATGTTTTTGTGTGCAGAAACATACGTTATATCGGTGTACATTGATTTTAACCTATATGGGAAGGAAAGGGTGCTTCCATTTTGGGTTTCTGTCCCCGCCCACTCTCACAGGCTGTCATAAGAAGGGCAGCTTTGCAGGTTGGGTGTTTATTTTTTTCTCTCTGAATAATGGAGGTCGGTGAACCAGTGAGAGGCCTGATTGGTCGATTGGGGAGGTAAAGTTTAGGATGGGAAACTGCCCGATTTGAGACCACGTTGAAAGTCGTGGGCAGCTTAAACATGTTCTGATCAAGATATGTGAACCGAGAGTCGCAATACCAAACATGACCCATGGGCAAAGGTGGCGCTGTTCGTGAAGTAGAGCAGCCATGGTTTTCTAATCTCTTAAGTAATTGTGAATTTACATTTAAAGGGATGTGTTAAAAGCAACGTTTGTGTTAAGCAGATTTTTAAATAATGTTTTTCTTAGTTTCCCATATCATTTAATATGGTTTATACAGAAACTAATCCCAGAACCCTGCAGTTTTCACTCGGGGCCCCTGAGCCTATAATAATCTGACACCTCCTGTTTCGTAGAGATCACTTCTCTGCGTTTCTCTTCAGCAACAGGCAGGATTACACTGAAAGGTGATTCTAATGTGTAGATAAGGGCAGGGTCCATGGTCATAGTCAAGTACAATAATGACTTCCAGGCCTCCGAGCATGCCCACAACACTGCAATAGAAGTCAATAGTCTACCTTTTCCCTGCACAGGTATCCGAGTGTGCACAGAATACTATCCAATAAAAGTAAATAGGTGACAGTCACAGATCACCCTTTCCCTGCATAATAATTTCTTTCCAGGTCACTGAGCATGCCCACAAAGCTCTGCAATATAAGTCAATAGGTAATGGTCACCGCTCACCCTTTCCCTGCACAGGTCTCAGAGCATGCCCACAACACTATCCAATAAGCCAATAGGTGACGGTCACAGCTCACCCTTTCCCTGCACAGGTCTCAGAGCATGCCCACAACACTATCCAATAAGTCAATAGGTGACGGTCACAGCTCACCCTTTCCCTGCACAGGTCTCAGAGCATGCCCACAACACTATCCAATAAGTCAATAGGTGACGGTCACAGCTCACCCTTTCCCTGCACAGGTCTCAGAGCATGCCCACAACACTATCCAGTAAGTCAATAGGTGACGGTCACAGCGCACCCTTTCCCTGCATAATCATTTCTTTTTCCAGGTCACTAAGCATGCCCACAACACTGCAATAGAAGTCAATAGGTAATGTCACAACTTGCCTTCTCCCCCTCTCTGCATAAGTCAGTGTGTTCCCTCAACACTCTCCACTAGAAGACAGTAGGTAATGGTCACCACTGACCTTTTTTCTGGACAGGTCTCGGAGCATGACCACAACTCTCTCCAATAGAAGTGAATAGGTACTGGTCACGGCTCACTTTTTCCCAGCATAGGTCTCAGAGCATGACCACAACTCTCTCCAATAGAAGTGAATAGGTACTGGTCATAACTCCCCTTTGCCCCCTCTCTGTGTAAATCACAGAGCGTGCCCACAACCATCTCCCATAGAAGTCAGCGTCTGTTCACAGGCTCTTATATGTATGTAGCTGCAGTAAAGCATATTGCTAAATGCAGTTAAAAGCAGCTCAGACAAGATGGCTGCCCCCATTTAAAAAAAAAAAAAAAATTGAAAAATTTGCAGTCAGAAAACAAAAATAGCTGGGAAGAGACGAATATGTACAAGTGGTCGGTTTTATAGGGGTTTTCGGTTTTAGTTTAATTGAACACTTAACCTGTTACATGTGAAGATATTCCACTACCTTCATGTGTTTCTTTTGCTTCCTTATTCATCAATTATAAGATCCACTTTTTGCAGTGAAACATTCTGCTTGTGGGAGGGTCAGTAGCTCTCCTGCAGGTCTCCATCTGACCATGACGACGTCACTCCCTGCTCTCTAACTAGGGAGCTGTGGACGGCAACCTAGAGAGACTTGTGTGCACGCAGAGCAGATGGAATCTCTGAACTCCTCACCAGGGCAATATCAAAAGAGCAATGTATTTAGTAAAAGTCTTAATTTACCTGTCCTTACATGTTGAAAGCTAATCAATGTAGTGAGAAAGCCCCTTTAGTTTTCTGTGTCGGCGCAGTGGAAAGTGGTAGGGAGTGTCTTGGAAAACCTCCTAAAGGAGCGCGTGCTGTCACCCCTCCTCCTGATTAGTAATGTTGGCTTTGTATTTTGTCTTTAGGTCCTAAAGTGACGTACGTCCCCCCCTCCTCCCCCTGACAATGAAGAAGACATCTTTAGGCATTACCAGACCGGCATTAACTTTGATAAATACGATGACATCATTGTGGATGTGTCTGGAATCAATAAGCCCCCCGCTATAAAGGTTAGTGCGCTGCGCAGGTCTCCAGATTATTGGTGACTATTGTGTAATTCAAGTGGATTGAACCACAGAGCCCCCTCATGTTATAGTGGCCTCAGGATACAATATTTCACCATGCAGTGGTGTTTCCTGGAACATTGTTTCTTGTACCGCTCTCCTCATACACTGACACAGACGGATATTACCATAAATGTTTTGCTAGAAAAACCTCTGTTATAACGTGAGGTGCATGCAGTGATTGGTGATCTATAGCGCCTCTCTACAGTACAGTGCGGTACTACATGTCCTGTACTGCTCTTACATGTATTAGTGAGGTGCATGCAGTGATTGGCGGTCTATAGCGCCTCTCTACAGTACAGTGCGGTACTACATGTCCTGTACTGCTCTTACATGTATTAGTGCAGTACATGCAGTGATTGGCGGTCTATAGCGCCTCTCTACAGTACAGTGTGGTACTACATGTCCTGTACTGCTCTTACATGTATTAGTGAGGTGCATGCAGTGATTGGTGATCTATAGCGCCTCTCTACAGTACAGTGCGGTACTACATGTCCTGTACTGCTCTTACATGTAGAAGTGCAGTGCATGCAGTGATTGGAGGTCTATAGCGCCTCTCTACAGTACAGTGTGGTACTACTTGTCCTGTACTGCTTTTACATGTATTAGTGAGGTGCATGCAGTGATTGGTGGTCTATAGCGCCTCTCTACAGTATAGTGCGGTACTACATGTCCTGTACTGCTCTTACATGTATTAGTGAGGTGCATGCAGTGATTGGCGGTCTATAGTGCCTCTCTACAGTACAGTGTATTACTACATGTCCTAATTGGAAGTTTCAGAGCATTTACTGCTCAAATCTGGTAATTTGCAGCCTGTTCTGCCAGAGTTGACGCCAGCTTATTCATGAGCAGCTGTTAGTCCTGCCCTCCCATGGTTAGCTCCGCCCACCTGTCGTATTTATAGGTTTCTACCTATTCAAAGTAATAGGTTGAATCAGTCATGAGGTGGCGGAGCTAACACGCGCTCATGAATAAGCTGGACTCCTTTATGGCGGAACAGGCTCGAAGCCAGATGAAGCTGTCACCATATCTGTCAGTAGCTTGTGCTGCCCTCAGCAAGGGGGGCCTAAACTGTGACAGGTTCTCTTTAAATGCTCTAAAACTCCAGCATTTTACAGAATAAGGGGCCCCAGCGTGGGGAACAGTGGTTTTTTCCACTAGCTTGTGCGCCTCGCAGGGGGGGGGGGGGGGGCATAATCTTTGTGGGAAAATTCCCTTTTAAAACCCTTTGTTTATCCTAGCATCACATTTTGTAAAATCTACTTGAGGAGCGTTTCCATCTCCGACATTTAGGGCATGTCAATAGGATGTGCCATTAAGGTCTGATAGGTGCAGGTCACACCTTGCACCTGTCTGTGCAGGACGGAGGTGGCGTCCTGTGCACGGCTTTCTATTTCAATGGCGATTCGGAGTACAGACCCCACTCATAAAACAGATAGGAGAGCGCCAGTATCCACAACCACCTCTCCGCCCTCTGCAGTCGGCTCCTTATGGTCTCTGAATCTGAAAAATTAGGGGAAAAAGCCCTTAAATTTGCCTTCTGTAAGTGGCCTAGAGCCGAGGGCCCCCCGACCGGCTATAGCTTGTGAGCTGTAGTCACTACTTTGGGTACGTTCAGGAACCACACTAAACTTAATAGAAAAAGTTAAGAAACTAAAGGGAATAAATTCCACTATCCAAAGTGGCCTTGTTTGGTGGATAGCAGGCATGGGCGCACAGGCCCCCGTTCAGGCTGGTTAGGGCCAACTGCCGAGCTGTGGTTGGGGACTACCCAAGTGAAGGCACAACGGGGCATAATTTGCGGAGCATTTCGTCACGTATTGCGAGCGTACTGCGCTCTAATACGAGCGAAATGCGCCCCAATCATTACGGTAATCCAGTTGTCATACAGAACTATGGATTACACCTCCTCTCCCCGCGTATACAAAACAATCGTATTGTATGAGCGGGGAGATAATTGAAGTCATTCACGGTGCATACCCGCCGTGAGTAATGAATGCCAATGCCGCCTACCATCACTCCCCCACCCCGGGCGTACGCAGCGCTCGCTGCGAGCTCCCAAACGCCCGCCGTAATTGCGGGGTGTATTGTACGCCCCACAGTTAAGCCGTGCGAACATAGCCCAAGAGACAAATATTCCAGAGGCGACCTGTAACACTGTTACAAAATATCATCACCCACTTTTCTGATATTTTCAGACATTTGAAGATGCCGATCTTAGCGACACTCTGACCAAAAACGTGTACAAGGCGGGATATGTGAAGCTAACGCCCATCCAGAAACACAGCATCCCTGTAGTACAGGCGGGCCGGGACCTGATGGCGTGTGCCCAGACGGGCTCTGGAAAGACGGTAAGCCCGCCGGCCCCATTGACATTCATTGCAGCAAATACGCTCGAGCTCCTGAAGCACACGATGTAGCTGGTGGCACCGAATAATCGTGATGAACAAAGCCAAGGGGGTAGCAAACGGAGTAATAGTGTGATTGATTTTGTAGTCCATAATACGAGCAAGTAATAACTGTATGCCTTTATGCAGACGGCACATAACTGCAGCCTGAAAAACTTTTTTCAAATGTGTATTTTCTAAAATGGTCCGCTACAAATTAATCTTATAGAGATAAACTGCCGATAATAATTGAATTCCCCTTACCTCCCCACGGTCTAAATGTGAGAGGAGGCGTAACCCCCCTCGCCCATAAAAGACTAAATACCGCCGAAGTTATCCCGTGTGAACTACCCAAAAATTTCTACCAACCCCCTTTTCCCCTTATTTCCCTCTTTCACTCCACCACAACCCTCAAACTCCATGCACACACTTGAAATTTACCTGTACTACACCCCCCTCGTGGGGGATAACCATTTCCCTGGCGGGGTTACATCACTTTTGTACACTTCGGGTGATCGCGTGGTGACGAAAACCAATTTTAACATTTCCAGTTTCAGGTTATGGGGATAATATTTGTCACCTAGAATAATGTAAATATTCTATATAATGGATTGCAAGGGGGGGCTTTCTCTGTTCTTCTTTGGCGGCTTTTCTTTTTGCCCTTTTTGTCAATATAGAAGAGGGGAGTTGCATAAATTGTTTAAAGATCCCGGGAACCCCGAAAATTTGTGGCACCTCCCGGGGGAGCCACAATAATTTTACCGGGATGCTCGAAGTTTGCCTGGGGTATTGTGTGAATTTTCCCCTCCCCCACCAAGGGGGGCCCCCAACATGGGGGAAACTTTTGGGGGAGTCACACGGGTTAAAACATGTGATCTCTGTAGATTTATCCTTGCTTTTCTGCTTATTTTCTCATTAAAAGGGTATTTCCCATTCTTTTTAAAAAATCTTGAAGGATGGCTGCTGGGTTATTACACCAAGAGCAACAGTATAGCATACTCACCCCCAACTTTTCAACCTTTTGCTCTTGCCCCTCTTGCATTAGAGGGGTTTTTGCCTTCAGCAAGCCTTTTGGGTACAGACTGAGCTCCCACGGCTTTGCTGAAACTGTCCCGGCGTCTTCTCCGGTTGCTGGGGAACATGTCGCCCCACCTTGTATTTAGTTACGGCCTCCAATGCCCCGAATTCCTAATATTGGAGCTAAGCATGCCACTAAAAGTGACTAAACTTCAAGTGGTACCCCCGGGCCAAAAAAGCGAATTATCGCTTAAAAAACACTTTTTGGGTCGTGACTGGGGGAAACTACGGGAAAATTTTAAAAAGGGGGTTTTCTCACTTCAAAAATTATTTTAAAACATTGGGGACAAAAAAATAAATTTTTTTTTACTAAATACTTTGGGTTTTTTTGTTTTGGCCCTTTTCAAGAGATAAGGGAGTTTTTATTTGCTCTGAGTGTAACACGAGTGTTGGGATTACAGTCCAAAACCCCCTTTCCTGTAAGACGGGAAAAAATTAGGCGGGGAAAACGTCACCACGGTCCCCGGCCAGCGGGTTTTTGTTTTAGGGTAAAAACACCCCAAGAACCAAAGGGGACAGAAAAAACGGTTTTCCCGGGGGCCGCGCAAAAACCCGCACCCCCCCCCTGCAACGGGGGGGGGAAGGGGTTGGCGGCCCACCCGGGGTTTGCCTTGACATTCTTTTCCTCGCGCCTGAATTCCGCCGCAAAAAAATTGCGGTCACTTTTTCTCCCCGACGTATAAAAACGATAAAAATTTTTCGCCCGGGAAGAGGAGGCAAAAACCCAAAAGTTCTCAATGAAACAACGGAAAAACCTTATTTTTGGGCCCCCAAACCCGCCCGAATTAAAGCGCAAAACGGGGCAAATGCGCGCCAAATTTAACCCCAAAGTAACATAACCTTACAAGTTTAGTTTGTTTACCTTTTTAAAAGGGGAATTTAAAATTTTCACCCCCGGGACCGTAGCTTTTTTTTTACTAAAAGATAAAAACAACCCACTTGTGTCGGGAATGTCTACAAGTTTTTGAGGAAAAAAAATTTTCAAATAAACTGCAAAAACCCACCCAAACCAACAGGCGCCCTGAAGCTGCTTGTGACCGGGGCTGAGGAGCCCAACCGAAGCCCCGACCGACCCTCTTTTTCCCCAAAACCCTCCGACTCCCAAACTAAGACCCCTTAACTCCCTCATACAGGGGGCATGTTTAAGTGATAATTTTACTTTTAGTAAAAGGTTTTCCACCCGGTGTTTTTAAAACCTTTTTTTTTCAATAATCAAGCTTTTTGGGAAAAGGGACACTGACAACAAAAAGGGTAAAAATTTCTCTGATTTTTTGAACACTTGGGGTAGAGTGAAAAAAAAAGCTGTATTTGTACCCCAATTCCAGCCCCTGCACCAACTTTGGGGAAATGTGTGAAGAGCCTGGGATAATTTTTTGGTCAAAAATTGCTTGAATCTTTGATTCAGAGCCCAGAAGGATTCGGCATTTTGAAAATCAAAGGGGGTTTTTCCCAAATACAAACAAAAAAAAAATTAACTTTTAAAAATTTTTTTGGGAGCAAAACATAACAATGCAGTTCAGGAAAGAATCTGCATTACAAACAATGCTAAATATTTATTCAAAAAAATTTTAAATTTAAAAGATACTGTATAAAAAATTACAGTAGCCCATTAAAAAGGGTTAATTTGGATGGTGAGATATGGACCCGGAAAGTTAAAAGTTCAAAAAAATTGTTACCTTTTTGCTTGTCAGTGTAAATTTATTTTTTTGGTTATGCCCTTTTGGGGACAAAAAAAATTTTTAAAAATTATGCAAAACACGCGGGAAACTTTTTGGGGATTCTGATTGTTTTAGAAATAGTTTTCCTCCATAACCCTTTAAAACGCCCTCCCCATCGATCCATTTTTTCCAGGCTAGAAAAACGGCCTCCTACCTAACTTGGGTTGGGGGCCAAAGCGGGGGACCACGGGGCCCAAATCTTTAAAATGTCGGGGTATAAAGGAATTCCCTCAGCCACAGCCCTTTTGATGAAGGGTTTTGATCTTTTTATTTCTTTGAAAAAATGAAAAATTTTGCGGGAAATCTTTTTTCCCCTGGGGGGGGAATTTTTTCCCTGGGGCAGCGTTTTCCCTTTCTCCAGGGCCAAACTTACACCCCTCAGGGAAAAAGGGGGTGAAGAAGGGGGAGCAGAACCACTGGGGGCCCCCAAATTTCCCTTGCTCTTTGAAATCAAACTAACGGGAAACCAACTTATTATATTTTTTGGGGAGTCGGAGTCGGTCCCCTGTTTGACAAACCATCCGGGCAAAAAAGACCCCCGGGACCCACCCCTTCTTGGGGCAAAGGAAAGGGTTGAATTTCTTTTTAAAACCCCTTAAGGCCCCACCATTTTGACCTTCCTGCCCACAGCCCTATTTTTGAAATCTGAATGGGGTAAAATTTGGAGAAAAAACTTTGAATTTTTTACCTATTATGGGGTTTCAAGATTGTTTTTCCCCGTGACAATTGTGCTTAAAAGTTTGTAAGAAATTTTTACCCATAAAACCTTTTTGTTTTTGTGAAAAATACAAAATTTCATAAAAAAATTTGGGAAAAATTTGCGATTTGGAAAAAAAAGAAAAAAATAATTTTTCAAAACAAAAAAGTTTATAACTGGGAAATTCCCAAATGCCCACTAAAAGGTTGGAAACCCTTTTTTTTAAATTTTTCTTTTTTTTTTTTATTTTTTTTTTTTTTTAAAACGAAGGGGTTTTAGAAATTTTTGTATTTAATTTTCTACATTTTCAAAAAAATTTTTGCAATTTTCATTTTTTTGGGGGACCACTCCTTTTGGGAACGGGGTTTTTTAAGGGGCCTGAGTTAGATACCCCCATAAGTGGTTCTTTTGAAAAAATAGCCCCTTAACTATTTAAAACACTTTTAGAATTTGATTCCCCTTCCCAGATTTTTTTCACAAAAAATTAAAAGCAAAGTGGGGTAAATTTTTAAAAAATTTTTCATTTTTTTTTTGCAGTTTTTTAAATTTTTTACCCAAATTTTTTCACGGGAAAATACGGTTAAATGTATAGGTAAATGCAATTTAATATAAATTTTCCCCCAGATTCGGTTTTTTTAGGAAAACCCATTTTGGGGCCCAATGCATTTTTTTTGGCTCACCCAAAAACCCCCAAAAAAGGTTGGAGCACCTTAGGGACTCGGGGGTTTTCTTTTTTCAATACGATTTTTTTTTTAGGCGACATTTCAGGTTTGGGGACCCCCTAAGTTGCTAAAAACAAAATTAAAAAACCCCAAAAATTAGACCGATATTTTTTTAACTAAAACCCCTTAATTTTAAATCCGGGGGTCCCTTGAGTTATAGACCCCACGGGTGTTTTCCCAATTTTTTTTTAGTTTTAATTTGTAAAAATTTAAAAAAAAAATTTTTTTTTTCAATAATCTGAAATTTTTGGGTTTTAAAATGTTTTTATATACAAGGAACCTGGAAAAAAAAAACCCCCAAAATTTTTTTAAAGCAATTTTTCCCTTGTTCGGAAATTTCCCTCCCCTTGGGGTGTAAACTGCGGTTGGTGCGATGGCAGGGCGTAAAAGGGGAAGGGAGCGCAAATTTTGGTTTTGGGAAACGCAGTTTTTGGGGTGGGGCCATGCGAAATTAAAAACCCCCCCAAATTTGCAAAAAAGGCAAAACCCTTTCCAGAAGTCCCCCCCATTTTGGATTAAACCCACCCATAGGGATCTCATTTTGGGGTTTGGTATGTTTTTTTTGGGAATCCCCCAGGTTTTTCCCTATTTTTTTTTTTTTTTGTTTTGGGGCAATAAAAGGGGAAAAAAAACGCATTTTCGGTAAATTGTTTTTTTGTTTCAATTTTACAGCTTCCCCAAGTCAGTGAAAAATGATGTGATAACTTTATTAGGGGGGCGTACAATTACAAAAAAGTTTTTAAAATATTTTTTTTCTGTTTTTTTACTTTTACCCCTTTGAAAAAATTCTATAAAAATTTTTGGGTTTTTTTATGTTGCCCTTTTCTGAAAAGCCATAAAATTTTTTTTTTTTGCTTTTGAGAAGCTGTGTTTTTGGGTTTGGGTTTTTTTGCGGGATAAAGTTGAAGTTTTTTTTTGGGGTACCATTATGCGGGCATATGATGCTATGTTCATTTTTTTAAAAAAGGTTTTTTTTTGAGATGTTTGAACAAAATAAGCAATTTTGGAAATGTTTTTTTTATTTTTTTTAGCGGTCAAAAAAGGGTTATAAAATACTTGGGTAGTTTTAAACTCAGCAGGTCAATCGATTAAAACCGATCCCCAATTTGTATATTTTTTTTGGGAAAAACGGCTTTTTTTACAAAAAAAAACTTTTTTTAAATTCAACCGGGGAAAATCTTTTTTTTCCCCCCCGCCATAGCCTGAGGGGCCATAATTTTTTAAATTTTTTTTGTGTTTTGGAGCTGGGGGGGGAAACTTTTTTTTTTTGGGGGAAAATTGATTGAGTTTTTTTTAGTTTAAATTTTGGGGGCCCAAGGGCTTTTTGATCGTTTTTTAAACCCTTTTTTTGGAGGCCGGGGGGGTTAAAAAAAATACTGCAATCCTAGTAGTGTTTTTTTTTTTTATTTTTAACGGGTCCCCGGTGGCAGTACCCGTATAATTTTAGTTTTAATTTTTTGGGGTCATAAGATTATGGCGATCCCCTTATTTATATTTTTTTTTTTATTTTAAAACTTAAAAAAAAAAAAAAGGTGTTTTTAGTGTGAAAACAATTTTTAAAGCTTGGGTATCTTCTGAGAGCAAATTTTTTTTATTTTTTCCTAAACAGGTGTTTTGGGGGATTTTTTTTTTGGGGGATGAACTGACTTTTTAAATTTGGAAAAAATTTGGGCGTTTTTTAGATTTTTGATCGGTTTTATTCCATTTTTTGGGCTGGGGGGGATGAACAATAATTTTAATTCTGTGTTTGGGTTTTTTGGGTTTTTGTTTGGGCTTCAGGGGGGGAAAAAATTTAAAAAGGCCCAAAATTTATAGGGCAGGTCTTTATCACGGGCAAACCAAAAAAGGGTATTTTAAATTTTTTTTTGATCTTTTTTGGGGGCGTTTGTTTGAAAAGGGGGGAAAAGGGGGCGGGTAGTTTTTAAATTTTATTTTTTCGTTTTGTTTTTTTTACTTTTTTTAAAATTTTTTTTTATTTTTTTTTCACTTTTTCTCTTTTTTATTTTACTTTTCCCCCATGGGGGATTTGAATGAGAGATATTAAAATCTTCATTAAATGGGAAAACTGGCATAGCTTGTTGCAATGCCCGGGTTTTTCCTATGAAAAATTGTCAGTCCGTTTTCCGGGCTTTCCCCCCAGGGCACCCCGGGGCATCGTGACGTCAAAAGAAAACCCCGGGAAGGCATTCTCTGCCCCCGTGTGTCTGTAGGGGGCGGGAGCTGGGGGGGAACCCCCCGATCCGTGCGCGGCTGCCCCCGGCAGAGCCCGCAGGAGGGGGAATTCCCCCTTTGGGTCTCCCTTATTATTGGCCCGATTTCGCGATTTTTTAATGGGTTAACCCCCCCCCCCCCCGGAGGTTTCCGGGGGGGCCCGAGCTGGGGAGGGCGCGGGAAATTTAAACGCACCCGCGAACTCTGCTTTAGGTTCGCCGTTCCTAAGGGGGGGACGTTTCCTTTAACTTCCAGGTGCTTTTAAACCCCCCAAAACACCGGCGTAAAATACCCCAAAAGGTCGTTAAGGGGTTTAATAACTGTTGGGGA
This sequence comes from Phyllomedusa bahiana, assembly GCA_025379985.1. NCBI lineage: Eukaryota > Metazoa > Chordata > Amphibia > Anura > Hylidae > Phyllomedusa > Phyllomedusa bahiana. The sequence continues at coordinate 32,675 of JAODAL010008137.1, read as the reverse complement.
TTTTTTTTTTAAAACTTTGCCCCAAATTTATTTTTCAACAGATTTCCCACGTTTTAATGAAACTGGAAAACTTTTTAAAAAATGATTTACCCCCAAATTTGGGATACATGAGCAGGAGGAAAGCTTTTTAAAAGGGGTTGGAAAAATTCCTGCCAGGCATGTCACCAAAGCAGGGTTTTGGGTTCCCAAAAATGCCCTTTTAAAAAAACCCTGTGAAAAATTTTTTTTTTTAATTTTTTTTTTTTTTTTTTTTTTAAAAAAAACTTTATTTTATTTTTTTTCATTTTTTTGTTTAAAAACATGGAATAAAAATCAGGGGGAAAAATTTTCCAACAAGAAGAAACGAGCCCCAAAAATACAAAGAATATGATTTTTTCCTATACAGAAATGGGTAAAGGAAACCCTAACATATGGTAAAGGCATCCTATTAAAAAAAATAATCCTTTAAAACTTCATTAGTAGCAGACCCTTTAGTTTTGCCCTTTCCCACGAAAAATTAAAAGATAAAAAAAATTGAAATAAGAATAAAAATGTTAAGGGAAAAAGGGGTAACAAGAGCGCCAAAAGGGGAGTCTGATTTTTGCCCACTTTTGCAGCTTTTGGGAAGGAAAAAAAAATGTTTATGGGATCTTTTTTTCCCCGGGAAGAAAAGGGGGTCCCCTTGGCAGGGGGGGGGGGGGGGGGGGCTCCAACCGGGTCCCCTTGTAAAACCACCAAAACCCATCGGCAAAGGTTGTTAAAGGAGTTTTTGGAGGTTTAGAAATTTAGATCAGGGTCGCCTGTGCCGGGGTGGTGAGGAAGAGGGGGAGGAAGGTTGTTCAAGGGCTCCCAGCGTGCCCAGCAAGGCCTCCCTCGCGTACCAGCCCGTGTATCTGAAGGAGGACATCAACTGGGACGTCTCTTCTTTGGAGAAGTGTGAGAGAATAAAGGGTTTCCATTTTTTAAAAAACTTCTCTGTACGCATTTCTTTTTGTCGTTCTGCTTCAAGTTTGTCTGCAACCAAGTATTGTTTCAGACTATCCACTAACAGGGACACGGGCGGGGTCTGCGGTTTCAGCCAGTGCAACAAAAGACAGCGCTTAGCCACCAAGATTGCTATGTGAACAACACTGGGAACATGTTTCACTGCCTGAGCATTGGATTCGCAATCATATGGGGTCCTGACTTAATGAAATATCAACAGGTCGTAGGTCTTGGTTAAAGTGATTCGCCAGTGTTGTCGCACATAGTCGATGAATTGGTCCCAGAACAGCTGCGTAGAGGGGCATTGCCACAGTCCATGCCACATGTCGGTGGCCGGAGCTTGGCATTTGGGGCACAATAGGCGTCTATCTGGGCAATTAGATGTAGGGGGGAGGTTAAAACCATAGTAAGCATTGTGAATTATCTTGAAGTGGGTCTCCCTCCAGTTTTCACATACCACTTCCTTACGGATTTTACCCAGGCCTGACAGAATTTTGTCTGGGAGATCAGGGTCTTCTAGCTTACGCCCCCACTTCGCAAAGGGACACTCGCCTCTTTTACCTCTATCCCACTCTCTCAGGATGCTATAGATGTGTGAGAGGGTGAAGGAGGAACTGTGGCATCTCAACAGAGAATCGAATCCCTTAATTTTTTTTTAACTTATCAAAACAATATTCTTTTTTTTCTGATCGTCTATATATGATTGTGGGGGAAAACTTGCCTGCACTGCTTTCACAGCATTTAGAGAGATGCTTTACAGCAGCTTCATGCACATAGGAGCCTGTGAACAGGAGCAGACCCACTGACTTCTGTAGGAGAGTTTTCTGGGCATGCTATGTGACTTGGGAAGAAGTCAGTGTGCAGGGAGGTGGAGAGGGGGAGCTATGACATCTCCTACTATGACTGGTGGATCTTGTGTTATTTATACACACAAAAAATGCATAAAAATATGTTTAACATAAAAATGTGAGTTAAACAATGTCATTTTTTTACGACACCTTCCCTTTAAATCTTTCCCCACCCGCAGCACCATCGTTCGTCCAGTTGTGATCTACGGAGGAACGCAGACGTCTCACTCATTGCGCCAGATATTTCAAGGGTGCAACATACTTTGTGCGACGCCTGGAAGGTTACTGGATGTTATTAGAAAGGAGAAGGTACGTTTCTGTATTCATTTGTGTCATTCCTTATCTTTGGAAAATTCAGAGTGTGTCCGGATCCTATAAAAAACAAATGCTAAGCTGCAGGCGACCAAATATATAACTATATAGACTATAAACATGATGTGAATGGGGTCTAAGTGCGTTCTTCATGTCAGTCTTAGAAAGTTGGCTTTAAAGGAATTTTGCCGTTTTTTAAGAGTAAACAAAAACTTAAACATGTTCATTCTTCCGATGCATTCCATGTGGGAAATTTACTATCGAGATCAATGGGGATGGCGCTGAACCCTGCATAAAACCCGTCCAAAATGACATAGAAATGGATCCAAAACACCGTAGAGATGAAGGAATGGGACTTGTTTTCTGTCTGTAAATCTATTGGGAAAATAAAAACAACCTAAATTCACATGAAATATTGTTTGACTTGGTTTTCCACCTAGGGTATGTTCACACGGCGTCTTTTAAGTACAATTACGCCCTGAAGTACGGACTGTAACTATGGTAATCATTTGATTACCCTCCATCTTCTCTGATGCATGAAAGAATTTCTAAGGCACTGGCCAGCATGTACTTCTAAAATACCTGCCGTTTTGTGGCACTCACAGGTACGCACCGCAAGACGCCGTGAACATACCCTTAAAGGGGTTGTATCATTTTATTGAATGGTCTTCAGAATAAGGGGACAGTGAATACAAGCAACTTAGCAATTGGATGTCATTAGCAAAGGTGTATTGTTATCACAGGATCCCTTATCTTCTGTTTACACTAATCTCCAGTCCTGGCCGGTTCCCCCCTCCTTGCATTTCACTAGCTGAGAGCTCATTTACATTCTGTTCGCCGTATTCGCGGAGCTTGTATTCCTGCCTCTCACTCAAAGTAAGGGACCGGCACATTTTCACTCTGCACAGCCAGAAGAAACAGAATAACACTGCAGGGCTTCTACAATCAGAAAACAGCACAATTGTGCGACTGTGTCTAAACATAGAAGGAGCATTAGGCTGCCTTCTCACTCAAGGGGCCGGGAGGATTTCACTCTGCACAGCTCTGGAGGAGTTTATACAAGACTGGATTCAATTTTAACATGAATGCAAGCCTGTGGTATGTAATCAGCTCTTAGGGAGAGACACAGTGACATGAGGGGGGAGGACGACACATGGAGCCAGCATGAACAGTGAAGGGGAGGGGTGGATGATGTCATCCCTTCGGTTAAGAAGCACCCAGCTGGGAGGGGAAGAAACGCCCCTGGATTTGAGCTGAGAAGCTGGAGAGCACAATGGAACAGCCAAACTGATGAAGCGATACATCCCCTTTAAGAATCTGACTAATAAGTTTTACTTGTCGTCTGGACTAACCCTAAACACTTAAGTACAAATAAGATAATACAAAAGCTAAACGTAATTACTATGTCTGTAAAAGTCCCAGCTATTAAAATATTACATTACCCCATAGGCCTCGTTCACACGGCTTATTTTGCCGCGGATTGGCGCCGTACTGCGCGCCGGATTTGCGCTGCAGTACGGCGCCAATCCGCGGAGTCATTACGGTAATCCACAGTTCTCATAGAGAACAGTGGATTCCGTCGCTCCTCCCCGCTCAGCGAATCCGCCGGGCGGGGAGAAAGTGACATGCACATTATCCAGGCGCACTACGCGCCGTGGATAATGCAAGTCTATGGGGCACGGCGCCCCGGCCCCGCTCCTTATTCACGGCGGATTTGTGAGCCGGATTGCGCTCACAAATCCGTCGGGAATAAGCCGTGTGAACACGGCCATACGGTGAACACATTAGAAAAAAATTTTTTAAAAAAATAAAATAAAATAAAAAAACTCATTTCGTGTTTAGAAAAAAATTGGTATTACAAATTATGAAGAGCTTTCAACTTCATTTTTTTTTCCCCGTACATTATATTTTTTTTTGTCATTTAATGTTCCCGAAAAAGTTGAATCAAGAGATGAAAAAGCTTCAACTTTGCATGCGACAAATTTTCATTTTATTAGTTTTCTAGAATATTCTATGGTACAGTTGATTTAGATGGAACCGCAAGGGGGGTTCCACATCCGGGGAGGGTCAAATCAGTGTATTGAATGGTACGTGCACGGAGGAAGAAACACACTGACACGGTCTGCAGTCAAGTGAACTTCCTGTCTTTTATTTAGCTGTAGTAGATTATATAGACAGCTTTGTATGTGCCGTGTGCAAAAAGTTACATAGGCATCATGTGACATGTGTAAACTACTATTGAAATGGATGGAACCTCAAAGGGGCTCTACATCCTAGTGGGGTCTCCAAATTATTGTAGGATATAAAGGTGCAGCACCGAGAAAGAAATCATGACATGCTCTGCTGGTCTGAATACACTTTGTCTTTATTCTCAAAATGGCAGGTTTTATACTCCTTTGTGTTAGATAAGAAAGCATCACATGGGCCGAGCTGTTGGTCTGTGATTGGTTACATCCTTATTCGGGACATACTCCCTTTAGCTCAGGAATGTCCAAACCTTGAGTGTAGTCCCGGAAGGCGACTCCATCTTGGATTATACGGCAGTTATCTCTATAAACATATTTGGCGGCCATTTTAGAAACACATTAGAAAAAAGTTATACAGGCAGCTTCTATGTGCCGTGTGCAAAGACATACATGGTGTTATACCAACACATTAAAATGGCGACACAAAATATCACACACACAACACCTTTGCTCCCATCCACAGCACTGTTTGCTCCCCCTTATCAGGTACCTTGTATCCCACGCTTGTAGTCTTTTGCTGGAATGTGTGTATTTCCGACAGTCAGCGCCATCTTTTTATCAAGCACGTGTATTCGCTCTTAGCACAAACGGGGTGTGATCTAGATACAGGAGCCATCTTGTAGTAGAAATAGACATTTCACCTAACACATTCCACAACACGGTCAGTGGCACCATTAAAATAATACAACTTTCCCCATAACAAAAAAAGCAAGCTTTGATATTCTTTGTAAAATAAAGTAATGTTCTTCGAAGGCCGGTAGGAAAAAACGAAAACGTGAAGTAAGCAAAAATTGCAGGAGGTGAAATTCTTCTAGGTTGATTTGCTGCAGCCAGCGGAGTTTGGTGAGAGGTTTGTCTGACTGTTGTGTAGTGATGTCTCCATGTAGCTGATTCTCAATTTTGTTTCATAGATCGGGTTGAGCAAAGTGAAATACCTTGTGTTAGATGAAGCCGACCGCATGCTGGACATGGGGTTTCTGGAAGACATAAAGAAACTGATAGCGAGTCCAGGAATGCCCAGCAGAGAAGAAAGGCAAACCTTAATGTTCAGCGCCACGTTCCCTGAGGACATACAAAGGTAACTGCACATCAAATCCCAGGTTATCGCATGTTCAGCTGTTACTTTTATAGGCGAACAACAGATTTCACCTTAGTGAAGTTGGTGTGTGCTCGGTATTTCCACAACCGCAGTTGCTACACCGGAAATGTAGTAATAATCAACCATGTAATACAGCGCTGAAGATCTGTGCTGACATCTTATTACATGAGTTTTCCATAAATCAATAGTACAAAAATAGAAATTTACTAGTATATCTTATTAGAGAGAATCTTCCTTTTCCTCCCACATCCTGCTTTTATCTGCTCAGAGAGTCTTAAATCACTGAAAAGAATCCCGTCTTACAAGTTGGGAACTAGTTTTATTGAGAGCTCAGGTTACAGCTACTCATAAAAGTCTATTGAGAGGGGAGGGGGATGAGAGTCAGCAGTAAGGAGCAGTGTAAGCATTAAAACCAGCACTGAGTTAAGAAATGGCAATCACAGTACAGCCAGCATCATCTCTGGGTCTCTGCCTCTTCTTTCCCTTTCCTCTCAATACAGAGACAAGATAGCGCTAATTTTATAGTGAGTGATTTATCTCTCCACAGTGCTGGTGTCAATACTTACACTGCTCTTTACTGTTGTCTAATATCCGCCATGCTGCTGCTTGTGTGTGTCCTGTTTTCACTTCCTCCCTCTCCCCCGTCCACAGACTTCTACAGGCAGCTGTAACCTGAGCACTTGGTGAAGCAGGAACCTTGTCCTCTCTGAAAGATGTATTTTTGTTAGAAATGTATCACTGTGAGCAGATAGGACACTGGCAAAAGATGGAAGCGCTTTTTTCGAATACGATATGTTACAAGGTTTCTGATCTTTGCTTGTACTGTTGGTTTATAGGAAGCGACTTTAGGTTTGGAGCTATGCTTCTAAGTGGTGGTCCCATTGCACACTTTTTGTTATATTGATATGATGCTCCTATCTTGGGAACAGGGCCTCGAAAGTCTTGGCTCAGTCTGCGCCAATCCCTTTTCTGTTTTATGGGAGTTCCTAGTACAGGGGAGCGCTGTGATCTCCCTTCTGTTCTATGAGAGACCCAGTATATGGGAGCACTCTGTTCTACAGTGAAGGAAATTATTTGATCCCTTGCTGATTGTGTAAGTTTGCCCACTGACAAAGACATGAGCAGTCTATAATTTTAAGGACAGGTTAATTTTAACATCGAGAGACAGAATCCAAAAGAAAATCCAGAAAATCACATTGTATAAATGATATAAATTTATTTGCATCTTGCTGAGAGAAGTATTTGATCCCCTACCAACCATTAAGAGTTCTGGCTCCTACAGACCGGTTAGACACTCCTAATAAACTCGTTACCTGCATTAAAGACAGCTGTCTTACATAGTCATCTTTATAAAAGACTCCTGTCCACAGACTCTATCAGTCAGACTCTAACTCCAGGGTGTCAAACTCATTTTCACCGTGACCCACAACAGCATTGTGGTTGCCCTCAATGGGCCATTGGAGGGCGGATAGGTGCCTTGGTAGGGCTGTCAGGGCTTGCCACCGCCTGTGAGTTGCACACCAGCTGTGTCTAAGCTCTCAGGAGACACATACGAGTGTGGTGGGCCAGACTCGGCCCTTGAACCTTGAGTTTGACACCTGTGCTCTAACCTCTACAACTTGGGCAAGACCAAAGAGCTTTCTAAGGATGTCAGGGACAAGACCGTAGACCTGCACAAAGCTGGAATGGGCTACAAAACCATAAGTAAGACTCTGGGTGAGAAGGAGACAACTGCTGGTGCAATAGTAAGAGATACAAAATGACTGTCAATCGACATTGATCTGTGGCACCATGCAAAATCTCACCTCGTGGGGGATCCTTGATCATGAGGAAGGTGAGAGATCAGCCTAAAACTGCACGGGGGAACTTGTTAATGATCTCAAAGCAGCTGGGACCACAGTCACCAAGAAAACCATTGGTAACACATTACACCGTAATGGTTTAAAATCCTGCAGTGCCCGCAAGGTCCCCTGCTCAAGAAGGCGCATGTGCAGGCCCATCTGAAGTCTGCCAATGAACACCTGGATGATCATGTGAGTGACTGGGAGAAGGTGCTGTGGTCGGATGAGACAAAAATTGAGCTCTTTGGCATTAATTCTACGTGCCATGTTTGGAGGAAGAGAAATGCTGCCTATGACCCAAAGAACACCGTCCCCAGTGTCAAGCATGGAGGGGGAAACATTAGATTTTGGGGATGTTTCTCCGCTAAGGGCACAGGACTACTTCACCGCATCAATGGGAGAATGGATGGAGCCATGTATCGTAAAATTCTGAGGGACAACTTCCTTCCATCTGCCAGGACATTAAAAATGGGTCTTCCAGCAAGACAATGATCCAAAACATACACTCAAGGCAACAAAGGAGTGGCTCAAAAAGAAGCACATTAAGGTCATGGAGTGGCCTAGCCAGTCTCCAGACCTTAATCCCATAGAAAACTTATGGAGGGAGTTGAAGCTCAGAGTTACCAAGCAACAGCCTCAAAATCTTAATGCTTTAGAGATGATTTGCAAAGAGGAGTGGAGCAAAATTCCTCCTGACATGTGCGCAAACCTCATCAACTACAAAAAGTCTGACTGCTGTGCTTGCCAACAAGGGTTTTACCACCAAGTATTAAGTCTTGTTTGCCAGAGGGATCAAATACTTACTTCACACTGAAAAATGCAAATACATTTATATAATTTATACAATGTGATTTTCTGGATTTTATTTTTGATGTTCTATCTCTCAATGCTAAAATTAACCTGCCCTTAAAATTATAGACATGTCTTTGTCAGTGGGCAAACTTACACAATCAGCAAGGGATCAAATAATGATTTCCTTCACTGTATACTCGGAACTTCTCTAGAATAGAATGAAAGTTGTGTGAAAGACTCTCTCTTGTGGGCCAAGACCTTCATGGACCAATACTTGAGATAGTTGCAGGTCTCAAAGGTGGAATCTGCACCTAACATACATTGATGGCGTATCACATCGATGGGAACACCTCTATGCTCAGGTCTTAGCAGAGCTCTACACAAGTGTTGCATTTTTTGGCAAATCCCTGACTTTCTTTTGTCTCCTCCAGGCTCGCTAAAGACCTTTTGAAGCCAGATTACGTGTTTGTGGTGGTCGGACAAGTCGGAGGGGCCTGCAGTGATGTCGAGCAGCAGATTATCGAAGTTGATGAATATGGAAAGAGGGATAAATTGCTAGAAATCCTGCAGAACATAGGTATGAATCCTCCTTCCCCCATCACTGTATGTAATAAGCGCTGTGTACACACATTAGCCGGGAGCCTTGAGGCTCCCTGAGCAGGCAGTCATGTGATTGCTGGGGATCAGTAAAAGCAGGAGCAACTGAGACTTATCCGAACCAGATGAGCTCTGCAGTCAGTGCTTGGGACTGTATTCCTCGGTAACTAGGTGAGTATTTCAGCTAAGGTGAAGATCCACAAATAAGCTCTGTATATACAGATGGGCTTCCTGCCCTGTATGTATACACTGTGTGTGTATATTGATTTATATCTATCTCTATATGTGTGTGTATATATAAATGTGTGTATATTGATTTATATCTGTGTGTGTATATAGATATATCTGTGTGTGTGTATATATCTGTGTATGTATATATATGTGTGTGTGTGTATATGTTTGTGTATGTGTATATAGATATATATATGTTTGTGAATGTATATACATATATATATATTTATATATATATATGTGGTGTGTGTGTGAAAAGTGACATATTTACAAAACTTCAGCGCCATTTTTGTCATTTATCCCAATATTAGTAACAAAAAATAGAAAATAAAACATTACAGGAAAATCTAGATTACATATCTTGTTAAACAGGGGTAAAAATTGATACAGTAACCAAGTGTTAGAAAGTTATAGTATTCAGACCTACGTGTAATAAGGAGAATGTAACTTGATGGGGAGGGAGCATGGTCAGGACATGGAGGGGTTGTGTAGCGTCTTCCGGTGCTGGTCAGTCATTGTGCATTAATAGGCCAAGTGCAGGTTACCTGCCATGGTTATCGGTCGGCCATTCTGGATGCAAGACTTGGGGTTGACAGAAATGACAGCAGCATACAGCGTTCTGCAGTAAGGCTATGTTCACATGGCGTTTTTGGTTTTGTTTCCCCCCCCCCCCCCCCCCCCCCCCCCCCCCCCCCCCCCCCCCCCCCCCCCCCCCTAGTGGCGCATAATCGCCGTGATTGTGTGATGTCACTTATCTCCTCTCGTGTACAAGACGATCGTATTGTACGCGCAGGGGGACGACGCGTAATGCATAGCTCTCTATGACAGATATGGATTACCGTAATTGCGGCGCGCATTTCGCCGCGTATAACGTGCAATACTCCGTGAAATGCGCGGCAAAATAAGCGGTGTGAACATACCCTAAGGCCCCGTTCACACGGCTTATTTGCCGACGGATTGGCGCCATATTCCGCGCCGGATTTGCGCTTCAATACGGCGCCAATCCGTCGGAGTCATTACGGTAATCCACTGCTCTCATAGAGAACAGTGGATTCCGTCGCTCCTCCCCGCTCGGCAAATCCGCCACGGGGGGGGAGAAAGTGACATGCACATTATTTACGGCGCGGACGCGCCGTAAACAATGCATTGTCTACGGGGCCGGAGCGGCGCCCCCCCGCGCTCCGGCCCCGCCCCCGTCCCGCCCCTTATTCACGGCGGATTTGTGCGCTCAATACGGCGCACAAATCCGTCGGGAATAAGCCGTGTGAACACGGCCTAATGATAAATAAGCTGGTTGTGGTGGTGTTTTCCTTGTCTTATGTGATGCTATGGAATCTCCCGGGGTCTGGGTATTTAGCTGCGCCCTCAGTAGGTCTCGTCGCTGTGTAGGTGTTGTGTGTGTTTGCTATTGATTCCATCAGAACATTTTTTTTTTTTTTTTTAACCTTCGTGCAAATATTTTGTAGGCCATGAGCGCACAATGGTTTTTGTAAAAACCAAGAAGAAGGCAGATTTCATTGCTACAGTGCTTTGCCAAGAAAAGATACCCTCCACAAGTATTCACGGGTAAGTGCGATGTTCCCTAAAAGAAGGTTTTTTTTCCTCTCGAATTGATAAATTACAAATTTTATGAATAAAATATTAGTACTTTTTAGAAATCTTACATGCACCAAAGCTAAAGAGGTTGTCCTTGATTTTTAAACATTTGACTACTGCCCCTGCTTCCTCAGTGTCCTGAAATGGGCGGGAAGTATTTACTTGTTCATTTATGTAGCGCCATTATGCTTCACAGCATTGTACATGGATGGTCATAATTCATATTCATTGTGCTGACCACTGAGCCACCGTACTGCACTGTGCTGACCACTGAGCCACCGTACTGCACTGTGCTGACCACTGAGCCACCGTACTGCACTGTGCTGACCACTGAGCCACCGTACTGCACTGTGCTGACCACTGAGCCACCGTACTGCACTGTGCTGACCACTGAGCCACCGTACTGCACTGTGCTGACCACTGAGCCACCGTACTGCACTGTGCTGACCACTGAGCCACCGTACTGCACTGTGCTGACCACTGAGCCACCGTATTGCACTGTGCTGACCACTGTAGTAGGCAGTAACAAGATGGCGGTTCTATTACTTTCTGCCTGAGGCAGGAGGTAATAGAAGCTTTAGCATGGCGGCTGTGGAAGCCTTCATTAGGCTACCAGCTGCCATGGTAACTGATTGGCACCCCACAATGTTGTCACCGGGAAGGAGAGGGTAACCGGAGGGAGGAGTGGTGCGCAGCAGGCAGACACTAAGGGTATGTTCACACGGTGTATTGTGGTGCGTACATTACGCAATACACCGGCCCCATAGACATGCATTGTTAGCAGTGTGTAATCTCCGCGAATAATTGACATGTCACTTATCTCCCCAATCGTATTGTAACCGCAAGGGACGAGGTGTAATCCATAGTTCTCTGAGAGCTATGGATTACTGTAATTGCGGCACGCATCTCGACGCGTATAACATGCAATACGCAGCGAAATGCGCGCCAATGTAAGCCGTGTGAACATACCTTAATGATAAAGGAGCTGGTTCTGGTGCAGTTTTCCTTGTCTTATTTTTAGGGGACCTGAGATGACCAAAAAATAACTTTGGCTTTTGGAGGGTTTTATTTTCTTTTGGTGTTCACCGTACAGGATTCTACATTTTAATCTGATTTTTTTGAAGAGATACCAATTATGTGTAACTTGTTTTTTTTTATTTGTAAATGTCAAAAGGAAGTTGATTTGAACTTTTTAATTTTTTTTTTTTTTAAGTTAACATTGAATCTCCCTAGAGTGCTTCACCACTAGGGGTCTTGATAGTTTATACAGCCTATTGCATTATAAATAATGCTATAGGGTGTACAAAGATGGTGGTTTTACTACTTCCTGTCCGGGACAGGAAGCACTAAAACGAAAAACATGTTGGTGATGGAAGCCTTTGCAAGGCTTTCAGCCGGCATGTAAACAGATTGGGGCCCCGATCTCACTGCAGGTTACCCACAGGTGTCGGCTGCAATCAGCAGCCGGCACCCGCCGCCAGTGTCACGGGATCAGAAAGCCCCTCACCGCACTGGGATGTAGCTTCACGTCCAGTGACATTAAGGGGTTAAATGCCGTTTCATTGGGAAGTAATTTTTTGCAGTTTTTTTTTTTTTTTTTTTTTTTTTTTTTTTTAGCTCATCGGTTTTTGACAAGTGTAAAATTATGTATATTTTAGCTCTTAAAGATTTTCCCATTTTATTTTGTTAGTTGTGAACTTTGCTGACTTTCTTTCCCCCTTCATTTTCTTCAGGGACCGAGAGCAGAGAGAGCGGGAGAAGGCGCTGAGTGACTTCCGTTCCGGACAGTGTCCGGTCATCGTCGCCACGTCTGTTGCCGCCAGGGGATTAGACATCGAGAACGTTCTTCACGTAATAAATTTTGACATCCCGGGCGACATCGACGAATACGTCCACAGGATTGGACGCACCGGACGTTGTGGCAACACTGGCAAAGCCATTTCCTTTTTTGATAGGAAGGGTGCTGACGAGCAGACCGTCGTCAGAGGACTAGTGAAGGTGTTAACAGATGTAAGTGGAGCGTTGACTAGTCGTGCGGTGTCTGATTACCGGGACAGATCTCATTCAGTTACTCCACTGACAGTCTGATACCATTATGGCTTTAGTTCCTTTTTTTAAACGGGTGTTTCCATTATACACATTGGGGGCGAATGGATGGGGTATGCCGTCAATGTGTGATAGGTGCGCGTCCCACCTCTGGGACCTGCAACTGTCTCCAGAACGGGCCTTGGAACGGATTTGAAAACGCTTCTCTGCTGTATTCGGAACGTCCATTGTTTTCTATGAGAGCGTTCCAACCACTTCTCTGTTCTAATCGGAGAGGCTTTGGGGCCCACACCCATCACACATTGGTCTATTCTATCAATAGGAGCACATAATTCAGCTGGCTGATTATAAAGCAATATGTGTAGGAACTAACTCTTACAAAGTTTGAGTTACCACAGCAACAAAAAATAAAAAACCAAAACATTTTGCATGGACAACTTAAGGGGTTGTCTCACTACAAAGATTAGCTTTCAACTTGTAGGGAACAGTAAATGAAGACGTTTTCCAAATATATTGCTTTGTTCATTTTTTTTTTTTGCCGTCGAGGAGCTACAATTGATTTTATCACTTTCTGTGCTCTCTCTGGTTTCCCAAGTGACCAACCTGTGTACTTCTCCCCCCTGCTGTTTGTTCTATCTGATAGCAGGGAGTGATGTCATCACACAGGTCACAGCCCACAGTGTGAGAGGTTGTGTGTTATCTGATCTTTCAGACAAAAGACTAATTACTGTTTACATTAGCTCAGAAGCTTCTCTGGACCTCAGAGAAGGTAATTTAGCTAATCTAGACTGATAAACAGAGAAGTCTACACTGAGCTCATATGCTAATTACAGACAGCTTGACCAGGAAGTGACAGAGCAAAGCAGCATTATTCCATTCATGCATCCTATGAAACTTTGAGATGAGACAACCCCTTTAAAGAGGCACTAAAACCTAGAGGGGTTGCTCTACCAAGCAGTTAGCGCCAGAGCTAGCTCTAGACGCTCACTTCCTGGTCAGGCTGTGGGTGGCGCTATAGTAGTGATTGACATATACTCTGTTTGGGTAAGTTCACACGGCTGATTTTGACGCTCTTTTTCAGAGCGTATAAAAAGCCTCCAAACCCCCAGCTCATTTTCATCGATTCCTATGTAAAACAGCGTTGTAGTTAGTAAATGAGTTTAATGCGTTTTCAGCGCTTCTTTGGATGCTGAAGAAGCGTCAAGTCTTGAAGCATTTTCAAGGCTGAAAATCTGCATAGGAATCAATGGAGAGCTTCAAAACCTCATTCAAAACCTTGGTGCGGTTGTTGCCCTGGCTATTAATTTGTACAGATGTTTCAGAAAGAAAACAGTGTTGGAAAACCTCGTCTAAACCTTGTCTGAAAATTGCTTCATTGATGTGCTTTTCAGACACGGATTTGACTCATATATGGAAGTCGACTCTGCAAGAGATTCTCGAAGTGTAGTACACAAGGCTACAAAGCTCTAAAGAGTGAAAACTTCAGCGTCCAAATCAGCCAGGTAAACACAGCCTTAGGCCATGTTCACATGGTTTAAAACTGGACGTATTTCAGTCCGTAATTACACGCCAGAGTGCGCAAATTACGGCTTAAAACATCCCATTCATTACGGTAATCCACAGTTCTCATAGAGAAATATGGATTACGTTCCCTTTCCCTGCTCGGCGAATACGCCGACGGGGGAGATAAGTTAATGTGAATTACCAGCGCACACGGCGTAATTGCGGGGTGTAATTACGCTCTGCAAATACACTGTGTGAACCTAGCCTTACACTGAGAGGAGTGCAAGAGATTTATGAAGTGTAGTACACAAGGCTACAGAGTGAAGACTTCAGCGTCCAAATGAGATGAGAGCAGGGAGAGGTGAACGGTAACCAGAGAAGCTTGTGTACACTAGCAGTAGATCAAATCTTCTTTATCTCCTTAAAGCAAAATCCGAACAGCAATGTATTTGGTAATATTCTTCATTTACCTTTCCCTACTTGTTAAAAGCTGATCATTGTGGTGAGAAAACACCTTTGAGAGAGCCACAAAATAATGCATGTACAAGTGTCCTCTATAGATGAGGCTGCCCCCGTCTACTGGATCACGATAGAAATCTTTTCTCCTCCTGTCGGACCCATGTTACAGCTGCTTTAGGAAACCGATAATGGAGTTTTAAGAACAGAACAGTATTTTCAATATTCGAGGATCCCTTCTTTTACATTCCTGTTCTTGTCTCCTATAGGCACACCAGGAGGTACCTCCGTGGCTGGAAGAGATTGCATTCAGCGCCCACGGCATGTCCAGCTATAGTTCAAATCCTAGCAGATTTGCTTCAGTAGATAGCAGAAAGGCAAGTATCTGTAATGTACCAGTCTGTGGGTGACGGGGAGTTAGGTTTGAATGTTGCTCAGAGCGTTGCTAGAACAGTATCGAACACCATTAGGCTATGTCTATATGAAAGGCACCCTCAAACTACGGCCCACCAGCTGTTGGGAAACTACAACTCCCATCATGCTCACTGTTATAGATTATATAAATGCATGATGGGAGTTCTAGTTTCCCAACAGCTGGAGGGCAGCAGTTTGCGGATACCTGCTACACGACATAAGTTAAAATGCCGTCAGATCGGCAGCAGTATTTTAACTTGCCGTACCGCGGGTTTTTTACGCAGGTTTGTACAAAAAAAAAAGTTAATTTTTGGATTCCCAGGCGGCACGGTACGCCGAACTCTACGGAAATCGGACAGAAGATGGAGCATGTTCTATATTGTGGTGGAGGCTGGAGGTTTACAAACCGGGCAATAGAAAATTCAAGACAAGCGCAGATTTTCTATTGCCATCTATGGGCACTGGTTACAGTCTGATTTTAGGCAGATTATAAATACTAATTACAATTAAGGGTTCAGTGAAACTCGAAACGTGTCAGCTTCCTAGTGTCCTTTGGCCACCATGCTCGGCTTTTACGTCTCTGCTTGATTTTAAGTAATAAAATACATATAGTTTGATATTTCCTGGAGTTGCTGGCAGATTTCCTGCACAGATTCTAAATACTGAATCCATTGAAAAGCTGACCAGAAACCAGTGCAGTGGAGATCCTGGCGTAAGGGAGGTACTGGTCCAACCAGTGAGATTTCACCTGCAGGCAAACGAGTTGGGACTTGTTGGATATTCAGTCCTTTCTTTTGCTGTCGTTTATCAAAACTGTTTACCCCCTTAAGGACAGCGCTATTTTTGCATATCTGATTTTCATTTCTTTCTCTGTTTTCCAAGAGCCATAACTTATCTCCCAGTTTGCATAGAGAATTCGGGCTTTTGTGAGGGTTTCGTGCAATTTACGGTTTGGTATGAGTGACCTGTTGTCTGTATTCTGCACATTGGTGTGATTCCGGCAATACCGAAATCATATCTTTTTCATTGCATTTTTTTAAAAAGCAGTAAAAAAAAACACACTTTTTCTGAGATTAATCCACACACTCCCGTACAGCTTTGGGATGGTTCTTTTTTCACAGTGTGGTCTAGTTTTTACTGATATGAACTTTAGAGTATATCATTTTTATTAATCTTTTTTTCTTAACATTTTTGTGGATTGGGATGAACAGAAAAATCTGCAAATCTGGCTTTTTTTTATGACACAAATGTGCGGGATAAATATAATGTATTAGATTAGACTTTAACCCAGGCATTCTCAAACTGCGGCCCTCCAGCTGTTGGGAAACTACAACTCCCATCATGCATTTATATATGATCTATAACAGTGGGAATGATGGGAGTTGTAGTTTCCCAACAGCTGGAGGGCCGCAGTTTGAGGATGCCTGCTTTAACCCCTTAAGAACTGCAATAAGTCCTGTGCTGGATGAAGCAAGGGCTCAGGGGTCTGACAGCTAGGGCCCTGCCCTAATGATGGAAGAGTGGGCAGACCTCAGATCTGAGCTGCTTAACCCCTTAGATGCTGTGATAAGTAGTGACCATTGCCTCTAAGTGGTTTTAGAGGGAGGAGGTTCCCTCTCTCTCATTGGCCACTCCCTGCAATGTGTTCCCAGTTTGCTGGTTTACCTGGTAGCTGGGGACCTAATGAAGGCTCCTGGGTCTGACTTTTTTGCGCATTTTAGGACCTGCCAGAGGTCGGATCCATTTGGCAGTATTACACCAACAGGCGTAATATAGTGCACCACATAAGTAATGCCGTTTACTCAGCAAACAAATAATTGCATGTAAAAGTCCCCTAGTGCTGCTCTTTTTTTTTTTTTTTTTTTTTTTTTTTTTTAATATACACACCAGGGATCAGTTTCATGCAAGACCATTTTTACGGTCCGGTGGAGGGGATGGAGATTTTGAGAGGGTTAGAGGTTTAGAATCATGCACATAACACACCAATATAATATAACTGCAGACTGATGGCTCTGTGGGTCAGCGTTATACATGAATACATATATAATCGGCTCTGTGGGTGCCATTAAGTAGTTATGAAATGGATGGAACCTCAAAGGGGCTCTTCATCCTAGTGGGGTCTCCAAATTATCCTAGGATATAAAGGTGCGGCACCGAGAAAGATCACACCAAACTCCCACATTGGTCTGAATACAATTCCTATCTTTTATTATGCGACAGTGGGTTTTATAGTCTTCTGTGTTAATAAACGCATCTACATAGCCTAGCTTTAGTCCCTGTGATTGGTTTACATCCTTATTTTGGGGTATACTCCCTTTAGTTCAGGAAAGTCCCTAATCTCGGTGTAGTCCCGTAAGGAGGTGCCATTTTGGATAATACAGCAATTATCTCTATAAGCATAATATGTAGTGGCTATTTTAGAAACACATTAGAGAAAAGAGTTATACAGGCAGCTTTTACGTGCCGTGTGCAAAGGTACATATACATGGTGTTATACTAACTAATACATTAAAATGGAAACAAAGGATCACACATATAACACTTCCCATCCACAAAAGGTAGATCTATAGGTTCCCCAATAGGTAGGTATATAGAGCCCTCCCTTCGGTCTCTGCAGTATGTGTAAGCTTGTGAATCTGCTCATGGTAACTGTTTTGCTCACATCTACCAACCGTTTTTTTTTCTGTCCGAGAAAGAGGCGGATTTCCAGGAGGAGATTTTAACGCAGTTCCTGGCTTCTCACATGCACCAGCATCCTTCGGCCGTGGAGGAGGAGTAGGATTGGGGCTAGTGCCACGTTGGCACGGATGAAACACAACATTATAGATTGAGTTTTGCAAAAACATTGCGTTGTATGTTTGTAAAAATGGAAAAAAAAATTTGTTACTTGACTGATGTATTTAACTTTAGTTACTGTTTGTTAAAAAATCTTTTTTTGGTTTGTTGTAAATTGTTGCTCTGTAAAGTATAGAGCTCAAAATTAAAGTTTTCTTTTGTACTGTTCATGGGTTTTGGGTGTTTTTTGGTCTCTGAACTGGTAGCGTGGTATCAGGGCTGTGACCATCCAAATGACAAATATCCAGCACCAGTAAAATCCATTCATTTATTAGTAATCCAATAAAATTAGGGCTGTGACACCTTCCATTATATTACAGAATGGGGTAAGGAGAGAAAATTATAAGGAATTGTGGCTGCAAGGGACACCGAAGAAATTTTTCATACTACACGTGTCATAAGTTATAAACGATATTCATACATTGCGATTCTAATTAAATACTTTTGCTGTATGCATAGTCCAGTCAAATTATTATGGCCAACAGCTAATATCCAGAGTAACCGCCATAGACAGCAGCTGGACGAGCTAGGAGTGACTTAATAAGGTCCTGGTAGGTTGTCACAGGTATCTGGAGCCGACTTCAACCCACAGCTGCTAGAGGGTCCATAGAGCCAACACCACTATCCAACGGCTCCCACAGCTGCTGGAGGGTCCTTAGAGCCAACACCACCATCCAGGGGCTCCCACAGCTGCTGGAGGGTCCATAGAGCCAACACCACCATCCAGGGGCCCAACAGCTGCTAGAGGGGCCATAAGACAACACCACCCATCCAGTGCCCAACATCTGCTAGAGGGTCCATTAGCCAACACACCATCCAGGGCTCCACAGCTGGTTGGAGGAGCCAAGAGCCACACCACCATCCATTTGGCTCCACAGCTGCTGGATGGTCCATAGAGCCAACAACTACCACCATCTCCATGGGTCCCACAGCTGCTGGAGGGTCCCCCATAGAGCCAACACCACCATCCAGGGGCACTCCCACAGCTGCTGGAGGACCATAGATCCAACACCACATCCATCGGGCGTCCACATCTGCCTTGAGGACCATAAGAGCCCAACACCAACCACAACGTCTTCCCACAAGCTGCTTGAGAAACCATAGAGCCAACGGACAACCATCCATGGGCTTCACAGCTGCTGGAGGTCCATAGAGCCAACACACCATCCAGAGGCCCCACAGCTGAAGAGGGTAGTCCATATAAGCCAACACCACGCTACCCAGTTAGTTGGGTTAAGTCTGTGGAATTAGGGCAACCTATCACACACGTTATGTACCCACCAAGTCGGTTTACCAAACTTGACTCCGTTCAGGACAGGGCTGTGGAGGTGGAGTTTGTTTAATTTTGAAAAGTATTTGTATGACATGGAGCGGGCAAAGCTTTGTCGCAGGGGATAAAAGTCTGCTCCAGACAGATTTGAAAAGTTATCCGCAAAATTTTTCGCTTTTTCTAAGTAGAACCTGATAAGCATGAAGAAACTCCCTCCCCAGTGCAGAAAAATATTAACCCATTTGTATAATCTCCTCTATCCCTGTGGAGAGAATAGAGCAGTAGTTAAGTATCTACTGTTTGTAACGAGACCATATAGCGCTATGTTCTCATCATGTGCATCTATCCCCCCCCCCCCCCCCCCTGTTTTTTTTTCAAATTGAAAGTCTTATTACAATTTTTCATATACACAAACAACATCACAGGACCAAAATTCTAAAAGGGTTGCCCTTTCAGTAGCCTCAGAATAAAATCTACCCCTAAAACCGAATTTAGTAAGTACATATCTAGGCTATTGACCTCATCAGGATACAAATTATTTACAAATCTAAATCCGTCAGGGAAAAGACAAATCACAGTATTGCAAAATGTAAAACTAACATACAGGAACCGACACCACATACACAAGACAAACGAACAAAGGAAAAACAAGAAGGGGGAAAAGGGTGTGAGGGATGGTTGTGGGGGGGCATTAGGCCCTAGTCAAGTCATTCCACATATAACTTCAAGATGATTAATAATCCAATATGTGTCCCAAAGGGGACCATGTCCTATCAAAGAGACCATTCAATCATGTTAGGAGGCTTCCAGTTGGCTCCATTCGGCGCATCCCTACCCTCACCCTATGAACCAGTCAGATATCCCAGGAGGTGCAGTTATTGCTTCCCATCTCTGCTCGGATCAGGACCTGGCCCGCTGTGTAATATGTATCATGAGTCTAGCCTTATCTTTAAGAGATTCACGACCGAGCACCCACTAATCAAATAATCAATGGTCAAGCGGTGTATCCGATCCCCAGATCTCCCTCAGTAAATCCCTCACATGATACCAGTAATGTCTGCAAGGCGGTGCATTCCCAAAGTATGGAAGAGTCCACACTGCAGCTTGACATCTCCAACATTTTAGTAGAGGATTGGGGAAACCACTTGTGGAGCAAGCCCTGGTAGTGTGGTACCGAAAGGAGGAGAATCTTATATATAAGATCTCCTTCTGGGTAACACAGACTGACGATCTAGCTGCCGCCTTCCCGATGTGTTGCAGTGGAATAGGGAATAAGCCGCCCATATAGCTCTCCCCTTCCTCATGTGTATCTGTGGATATACAGGTCGCCTGAGAGATCATTTAAGATGGAGTATGATCCCGGGATTAAACCCTTGCGAGACACCTGCTTTGCAAAGAGTACTCAAAGGAGTCGGGTGAGAAATGGTACTAGTCCTACAGTAGAAAAGGTAGGTGAGGTGATCTGGAGATAAAAAATTTAGAGTCTGCGGCAAACCGTGGTCCTCTGGAAAGCCTCAATGATATGCACCTGCGACCTGCGCCCTCCCTATAACTACAAAGCTAAGTAGATCGCGCCCCAGCCATGGCCTAGCAATGTATCCTGAGGAGCTATTGGTTAAGTAGAGGGGTACAGATAAAAGAGATCCATAGGAGAGGCCCCGGCGAGCCAGGTGGAACCTATCCCTACAAAGCCTCCAAATTTGGATTGGGTGAATTTAACGGCCTACAAACCGGTCTGCCCGGTAAATTCGGGAATGCCACAGGAAAGCATTATGGGTGTAGGGCCAACCACAATTGCTCACACCTCCATTCCATTCGAAAATGAGCGTAAGGCGTGACCATGCAGTATACGTGCGTAGATGCGTGGCCCAGTAATAATGGATCAAGGTTACGAACCGACAGCAACCCCCCCCCTCGTGCCTGCCCGTCATAAGACTCCCTCGGCCACTCCCTGTCTCCCATGTGCCCAAATAAATTGGAGACAGGCGCAAGCAAATGATATACGACTGCCCTCATTGGCCACGCCACATGCATGTTTTCAAAAAGGTAAAAAATGCATGGTTAACAACAGACCACTTGTCCGAGTTTTGATCCACCCGTGAAGGAGAAGACTGCATGCGTAGATCCATTTATTAAGGAGGTCCAACATCTCCCAACCAAGCGGCAGATGAAAGTAAGTCCCTATAAAGGAGGACAAAACAGTCATTAACAAATACCAAAGAATAAATAAGTAATTGTACTGCCACATATATGGACGTAACTTCAAAGAGAGGAAGAGTGCAACAGCGGACAGGTAGAAGGGGAGAGGGCCTCTGTTTATGTGGAAATCGAACCTTATACCCCAACAATGAACCAACCGCTCCAAAAAGTGCGTGTACGGTCGGTGGATCGAGGTAAGTAGATCAATCAACGTCAGCAAGATATCATCTGTGAACAGTGAGAGCTTATATTCCTTGTCCTTGACCCTAACCCCCCTTATTTCCTGATGCTTCTTATAAAGCCGCCTCCAAGGGCTCATGCATATACAAAAAGGAGCGTGGACAAGGGTGACAGCCCTGCCTATACCGTTCTTAATCTTAAAGGTAGGGAAGGTTGGAATGGTGGTTAGTTTGAACGCAGCTTATGGGAGATTAAGATTCTTAATGGCAGTAAAGAAAGTGTCATTAAAGCCAAATACAGCCAATGTTTGAATAGGAATGTCCACCCCAACCGGTTCAAAGGCAATTTTCATGCATCCAGGCTAAGGAGGAGTCCTGTTCCGAGCGAGCGTTCATCGACCTCTATCAAATCGATAGTGCCTTCTAGTTTTCTTTTCCCCCCCCTGACGAAAGGACAAAACCAACCTGGTCTTTGTTGATCCAGCTGGGTAGCTCAAATCCCCAACCTATTGCCCATTTCTTTAGTTAAAATTTTTATAGGTCGCATTTTAGGAGGTCAATGGCCTATTAAACTCGCGCTATCCGCCGGATTCTTTGTTAGCCTTGGAATAAGGTGAAGGTATGGAGTGGGACATGGATGTAGTGATCTGGAGTGCCCATAAGAAAAGCGTTAAAAGTGTTAGCCTTTTGTGGGGCGAGGTGACTATCCCGAGAAGACTCGTGAAATTACTGATACGGAAGGCCATCCGGACGCCGGTGCTTTACCGATGCAGGGCCTACAGCACCTCCAGCAATCTCATCCTCTCCACAGGTGCAACCAAGAGATACAGAAGCCCTAAGGAGCATGCCAAGGGACATGTCAGGATTAAGTACCCGGATGCACTGTCGTGCCACCTCCCTCATTCTCCGGGAGTTCTGAGTGGCAGGGAGTAAGAATTAGGAGAAACAGTCTGCAATAAAATTTGGCTATTGAGCTCTGGTCGTAAAAAAGGGTACCGTCCCTCCCCGCAAATGCCAGAGCATTGATTAGCCGTCCTCTCTTGATCTGGCGCGCCAACATAAGTGTGTGCTTTATGCTATATTTCCGCAGATATCGTTGTTTAGAGTAGAGGAGTAATCTCTCGACATTCTGGGTTGCATAACTATTAGCTCATACCTAACCGTCACAATTCGTCTCAGGGTGGGAATAGACGGGTTTCGTGTCTCTTCCGTTGAAGTGTTTTAAGATTGTTCCGTAGGGAAAGTTCCTGCCTACGGTATCCCTTTTAAGTTAGGAGCCTAGAGGCTATACATTCGCCCCTACAAACCGCTTGTGGCTTCCCCGAGGTTGCCACTGATGACACTGACCCCTCATGGGTGCAAAATACGCCTCAATCGTCCCCCGCAGCCTATCCCTTTGAATCGGATTTTTAAGAAGGTTTCGTTTAACCTCCGTGACAGAACATCTAGACAGGTTGAAGAACTAAATTTAGATCTACCATTACCGGGTCAATGATCCGAAACCACGTGATCGGTACAATTACAGCAGCCTGATAAGCTCGCAGCGAGGTACAATCCCAAAAAATACTCGATTCTGGAAATGGGGTCTTATGGTGTGCGAGTAGAAGGTGATATCCTTGTCCTTATGTAATGGTTACGCGCCACAAAACAATACAGGCCTTGGCCCTAATAAGTTTCCTAAGGCCCAGGAAAAGTCTGGTCCGAGCTGTTCCCAAGCCCCCACCCCCCACCGTGAACTATCCAAAACTCAGAAAAATATGTATAAGTCTCCCCCCAAATAGAAAAAGGACGAAGGGACCCTAAACGACCAGAAAGTTTTTTGAAAAGACTCTACTAAGAGAGTCTAACTGTGGCAGAGTTAATGGGCATATACATTACATATTGTCAATGGTTTGTTGTAAGAGTGTGGCTTGGAGGACAATTTAAAAACGCCCTGCTGATCAGATAAGCGAGGAATGGAAACCCGAATAGGGCAGGACTATATATATCAGAGATGGCACCCCAGCATTCTTAGACTGGTTTGAGCAATTGAATGCCAGAGGATATAAGTGTCTGGGCAAATGCAAAGGTACCCCCCTCAGCATATAAGTGTGTTTCTTGTAGGACACAACAACGTGCGACACAAGGTAAAGCCTTACATATCCCTAGAGCCAGCCGTCGCTTAGTGGATCGAGTTAAGACCTTCACATTTGAAGTAATACAGCGGACCATATTGGGGGTGCAGTAGTAAATCTTAGAGAAGTTGATTCAGACTAAACCAACTGGTTCAAAGTCACCAGTCGATGGCAAAGAGTGACTACCGCTATGAGGACTACGGGGAGGGAAGGACACAGTAAGGAAGTAAGGAAAACAGACGAGGGTAGAACGAACTACTATTTACAACTTCTAGTATAACCAGAGATTGTATGGCAGTTTAGAGGATCAGTGTCCAAGAGACGAATCTCTCTGGTTGTGGGGTAAAGGAGTGTGTCTGCAAACACAATGAGGACCCAAGTGAGATCCCCGCAAAGTGATCCCATAGGGCCCCTCCCCCACCCTTTACGAGACCAGAACACCTTGTACCCCACAAAGTGGGAAACAGGGAAGGACGAACCGAGACCGAAACTCCAACAGATGAGCTAGAAGAACTTTCCGTTCAGTAACAAACTGCAAAAATGCAGGAAATCATAGCGCCCACATCAGCAATAAACATGAGTAAAAGAAAATCTGTAACAAGCCCACTCCATCACCTTAATAATGCCCTTCACCAGCCGACCACCCACCAGGGATGGCCGCCCAGTCCTAGCATAGCCCAGGATCAGGGGAACTAGAAGGAGGCAATCCCCCTCGCGTGAGGAGAGCGCCGTGGCCCCTGGTATGGAGGGATGTCCCAGATAGCCGTTCTTTGCGGGATGGCAGCCTCTAGTCAGGCGGTGGCGGGGGAGGGGGAGGAACAGAACATTTCCCCAGTCATCCATCTTTGGCTGAAGGGATCCCTGAGGACATCGCAAAGGCAGAGATCCGGGGGTGGGGGGGGGGGAAGGGGGAAAAAAGGGGGGGGTGGGTAGGGGGGGGTGGGTTGGAAGGGGGGTGGGGGAAGGGGATGGGGGACCGGAAAGTAATTTGAGGACCGCTTATCGACCCTCTCTGCGGGCCGTGAGGTGCAAAATGTGAAAGTCCATCGTACGGGATGTGTTTGTCTTGAAGGATCCGAATGAGGGTTTCAGGTGTCGCCTCTTCTGTGGGGGAACCATGAAAGGTCCGTGAAGAGCTGGATCGAGGAAACCCTGAATTCCAAGGAGCGGACGGCCCTCCGCTTTCACCATTATGGCTTCTTCATGGTTAGTCGCATGAAAGCAGCAAATAATGTCACTCTGTTAATAGTATGATGGAGCCTTTGGGATGCCGGTGCTCTATGGCGCCCTGTCGGTCATGAAAGTTGGGGGGGGAGGTGGACCCCCAACACTTTGGGAAAACAGAGAGTCAAACCTCCTGCAAGTTTCGTCGTCCCTGGGCCCGGGAGGGCCCCCTAATCCGCACACGTTGTTTGCGGCGACCTCTATTTTCAAGATCCTTCCAAGTGGCTGCGCCATTTCCTTTTATAGAAGTCGCCTGGCAGAGATAGCGGTTGTTGGTCGTGGTCTCCTCCAGGGTTCTCCACCCTGGAAGCCTCATTTTAATAACTTGCTTAGCCCGCTATTCCCTCCTTGTTGGCGTTTATAACTTCAGTCAGAAAGAAGTTTCAATCTCCTCTCTATTGGGAAGATGATGATCAGTCTCAGCCCAAGGCTGAGGTTGTATATATGCTTCGGGCTATGAGGGTCAGGAGAGAATGCAGTGTACCCCATCCAGGATAGGGGACCGCGCCAGAGTCATATATTGAGAGTGATTGGGGAATTCATGCTCCCAAACTGCCCCTGATCCCCCATGCTTGCTGGGAGGATGACAGACGGGGATAATATTCCTGGGAAGCGCCAATGGGCCTGGTTTTAGCCTTGGTGGTTTAAGGACCTTTAGCCCCAGATGCACCATGGTCGCGAATGAGCGTGGTGCTGTGAAAGTAAAGTGAGGCAGAGCACCTCTAGGAGGGAGGTAGGCAGGCCTTGTCTAGATCGCGGTAACCGTTCATGCAGGTCCCACGTCCGTCCGCTGTTGCTGCTGTGGTTTCCGGGCGGTGTCCCAGCGCCGCTGGTGAAGGCTCTCGTACCTGGCCTTAATAGGATTGAGAAGGGGACCTGCGCTCAAGTCTGCACTAGCTGGAACCCCTGTTGCGGCCTGCGGAGTGAGGCGGACCACTGACAAACGGCGCCGGAGCAGGCGGAATTGGCGTTCTGCCGGCCGGGATCGCTGTAAAAAACCGTCTAAGGCTGTGGTCGCCTGCCGTACGAGATGAAACTCCCAGAAGTTATCCCGCTGGAAAAAAACAGGTAGGTACTCCTTCTAACCCATTATGGGTGTGAAATCGCAGGCGATCACTAGTTTAACAGGCCGTCTTCTTAGAAGCTCTGCACTCAAGCGTCCATGTCCTGCGGCTTCCGGCCACGCCCCCTCTATGCCCCTTTTTAATACACCCCATGATACGATTTGCCTTGGCAGCTGCTGCCTGACACTGACCGCTACAATTAAGTTTACTGTCCACCAGGATTCCCAAGTCCTTCTCTATGTACACAGCAAGTTCGGCTTGACTCCCTTCATGAGCTAGTTAGGTCCATAAATATTTGGACAGAGACCACGTATTTCTAATTTTGGTTCCGTGCATTACCACAATGAATTTTGAACAAAATTCAGATGCAGTTGAAGTTCAGACTTTCAGCTTTAATAAAGTGGGTTGAACAAAAAATGTGAGGAACTAAAGTATTTTTTAAACACAATCCCTTCATTTCAAGTGAACCCTCTGCATTTATTTTCATGCAGTGTTCTCTTTATGGTAGATTTGGATATCGATACGCCAACATCCTGAAGAGAGTGTTGTTCACTTGGTTGGCTGTGGTGAAGGGGTTTCTCTTCACCATGGGAATTGCGCTGCGATCATCAGCCACTGTTGTCTTCCATGGGCGTCCAGGTCTTTTTGCATTGATGAGTTCACCAGTACTTTCTTTCTTTCTCAGGATGTACCAAACTATAGATTTTGCCTCTTCTAATATTGTAGCAGTTTCTCGGATGGGTTTTTTCTGTTTTCGCAGCCTAAGGATAGCTTGTTTCACCTGCATGGAGAGCTCTTTTGACCACATGTTTTCTTCACAGCAAAATCTTCCAAATGCAAGCACCACACCTCAAATTAACTCAAGGCCTTTTATCTGCTTAATTGAGAATTACATAAAGGAATTGCCCACAACTGCCCATGAAACAGCCTTTGAGGAGTCAATTGTCCAATTACTTTTGCTCCCTTTGAAAACAAGGTAACGCATGTTAAGGAGCTGAAACTCCTAAACCCTTCATCCAATTTTAATGTGAATACAATCAAAAGCTTAAAGTCTGAACTTGATGGCCATGTCCATTATATAGCTATAACCTGAATATGTTTCAGTAGACAGGTAAAACAAAAAACTTAATGTCCAAATACATAGGGACCTAAAGGTACCTGCTGCCGTTGTTACAAGTAGGAAGTTGTCATATTAATGTGACTCAACTGTAGATAGATATGAGAAAGATATGAGAAAGGCAGCACTTTTACCCAGCATTTTACCCAGCATTTTTCCATTTAACATGTAGTTATGTAATGGATTTCTCTTCTCCATGTGCATAACCTTGCATTTATCAGTGTTAAACCTCATCTGCCATTTCCCTGCCCAGGCCTCCAACTTATCCAGATCCCTTTGTAATAACACATTATCCTCTATTGTGTTGATTACTTTACAGAGCTTAGTATCATCTGCAAAGATGGATATTCTACTGTGCAATCCATGTGTAAGATCGTTAATGAAAATATTAAAGAGGATAGGGCCCAATACTGACCCTTGTGGTACCCCACTAGTAACAGGGATCCAGTCTGAGTATTCACCGTTAATTACTACCCTTTGTTTTCTATCAGTGAGCCAGTTGTTTAAATCCACTTGCACACATTTTCCCCCAGTCCAAGCATTCTCATTTTACTTACCAACCTTTTATGTGGCACCGTATCAAATGCTTTAGAAAAATCTAGATATATGACATCCAGTGCCTCACCCCGATCCAGTCTAGCACTGACTTCTTCATAGAAGCTGAGGAGATTAGTCTGACAGGACCGATCCTTCATGAACCCATGCTGGAACGGCGTTATACATTTATTGTCAGTGAGATACTCCAGGATAGCATCTCTGAGAAAACCTTCAAACATTTTACCTACAACAGAGGTTAAACTTACCGGCCTATAGTTTCCTGGATCACTTTTTGACCCCTTTTTGAATATCGGCACCACATTTGCTATGCGCCAATCCTTTGGGACATACCCCGTTACTGTACAGTGAATAAATATTAAAAATCACAAAACAGTGCTGGGGATCGCTGGTCCCTTGTCCAGTGTAGGTGCTCCTTTGCCCCTGCAAGATGATGGTCTAGACCACGCTTATGTAATCGGTTACGAATGGTCTGACAGGACACGTGGTGCATCTCACCTCCCTTAAACGTGCCTGGAGTTGTGCGGCATCATCATCCGGTTCCACAGGGCATTGGTTACAATGAAGCGTGATGGAGCCAAAGGATGTCCACTTCTTTGCCTTTTTGTGACTGCTCCAGTCTCTCTGTAACTCTGATACAACCTGCTGGTGACACTCTAAGCTCAGTGACCACTTCCGTCTGAGAGCATCCTGCTTGAAGCCTCACAATGGCGAGGTACTGTTGATCAATTAGAAGGTGTTGCCTTGGTCTCATGATGTCACAATGTGAAAGGCAGGATGAGGAGGACTGATTAAATCCCAATTCAAATTGATCTCCTAAATCTATTGGGCGATTCAGGGATCAAACACCTGTTGTGAATTTTGCCATTCAGCTCCTTGTTAGAGATCAGCAAGTTGTGCAAAAAGCCCAAAGAGTTGGACATGTGCATCTGAAGGTAAGAGATTGGCTCATTTAGTTAATTTAAAAAAAAAAATCAAAAAACTTTGTTCATCCAGAAATTTCAATCAAAAGTCAAATATACCTATTTTTTTTTTGAGTAGTGTATATTGCAATTACCAATAACACATACCAAGCTGGACTCAATGTTGGACTAGTTGAAAAACAGACTCAATCAGCATAGTCAGATACTCCACGTGATTGAAACACATGTAATCACATCACCCTAGAGCCACAGCAGTGATCGCACATCGCCCCAAATAGGAAACAAATTAATATTTCGGCTTTGTCTGCTAGTTCTTTTTGGTATTCTAACTTACCAGATTCTTATTGAGTCATTCCCTGCCCTTCTAGCTGCTGCACACAGCGGTTACTCTGTATATTTCCTGGTGGTCATAATAATGTGACTCCACTGTGTATAAGAACCCCCGTCAGGATATATTAACATGCAGCGGTTTTGAGCAATTTTTTTTTTTACCACCAAATCACTTTTTAGCCCTGGAGGAGCCCCCTCCTAGCCATGCTTAGAACAGAGCTGGTAGCGTGATGATGGTGGTAGTAGTTCTTGTGCTGTCTTTCCACTGTGAAGTCTCAGGCTCTTGCCGCAATCCCCTGCTGCTTCCTGGAGTTTTTGTAACGTTGCAGGGGGGGGGGGCAACTTCCCATTTTTTCTGGCTAACTGTAAATGAGATTCCTCCAGCGTGGTCGGCTGCAAGACGCTGAAGTTACCGGTGTCCTACAGTCTGGAAGATGAGAGATCATCACAAGCGCGATGGAGACAGGTAGGAGCCGCGGCTGCCGCCAGAGAATTTGGCTCTTTGGTCCAATGTACATATTTCTAGTCAATTTTACCTGCTTCTTAGGTTTTGACCACAACTTGTCTTTGCTTCTGCACTATTTCCCGACTTGTACCCCCGACATGACCCACTATAGGCAGACAGCGACTGTGCTGGTTATAGGCTCCATTAGATATATACTCAATATTGTACTTTTTCTGGAATAGCTCTCTAGAGGAGAGTGTAATGCTATTGGCATTGGGTGAATGGAGCCATATGCACAAGTTAAGGCCGGATTCACACACAATTATTTTGGTGCCCTTTTTGCCGCACAGAATTCACGTTTTTTTTTTTTTTAAGATTGCCATTGAATAAAATGGGATTGAGCGCATATCAGACACACAGCCGTGCTTTCTTGCATAGTTTGACGCATCAGATGCTGCATATACCACACAAAATATGCTTTAGGTCTTAAAAAATATCTAATGTGGCATGCTGGTACTTGTAGTTCTATAGCTATTGTGGAACCAAAAGTACCAGCATTTCTGCCACACCAGCCAACCTCATGTAACATTTTATACACATTACAGGCTGAGGTTCACATTATATGTTATGTGTATAACGTGCTTGTAATGTGTATACAGTATACCCATTACAGACACACATTGGCACTGTAGCACAGCTTATATACACACTGTGTGTGCCTGCATTAGCCGCTATGATGCCGCTCCAGCGGGGTTGTCTATTAACCCCTTAACGACCGGCCACCGTCTTTTGACGTCGGCTGGTGCGGGTCGTTCGTCTACAGCGACATCTTTTGGCGTCGCTGCAGACATCGGAGTTTGCGGCTCCCGGCGCCGCAGCAGCGCTAGGATCGGAGTTGTACTACAGAGCCCTGATCCCAGTGCAGCTCCTGCAAGCACCGGGGGAACCTCCGCTCCCCGGTGCTTTAACCCTCTGATTACCGCAGTTTGTCACCACAGCGCATTCAAAGGGTTTCCCTTCTCTGTCCGGTGATCGGAACGCCCGGTGATCCGACAGAGCCCGGGGAACGGCTGCACAGTCATCCCTGGGGACCTAGAGTAGCCTCAGGGCTGTCTGTGTAAGAAGACAGTGATCAGGGCAGACTGTGAACTGTCCTGATCACTGCCTGTGTCAGAATGACACAGATTATAATGTATTAGCATATATGAATATGCTAATACATTACTAAGTGTAAAAAAAAAAAAAAAAAAAAGAGAAAAGTAAAACATTTCTCCCTTCATGGGATTTAAAAAAAAAAAAAAAAAGTCAAAACATAAAAAGTGCAAAAAAAATTAATAAAAACCTAAATAATAAATAAAAATAAATATTTAATAAGAAATAATTGTGCATATATTACACACACAAAAAAACTACACATATTTGGTATCCACACGACCGTAATAACCTGTAGAATTAATCTAACAAGTTAAGTGTGAAATGTGAATGGTGTAAAAAAAAAATGTAAAAAAAACCCAAAAAATTCTGCAATAATTTCTAAGTGAACTTAAACTATTCCCCCATAAAGTACAACTCGTCTCGAATAAAACGAGGCCTCATACAACTGCGTCATTGAAAATATAAAAAAGTTACAACTGTAGAAACGCAAGGAGGCAAAAACTAAAAAAATGTTCTGGTCATGAAGTACTTTTCAGGCGTTCGGCTTAAGGGGTTAAAGCAACTTCACAAGCTGCACAGTAAGGACTTGCCTGGGTTCATATGAGCGCTGATACTGTGTCCTGGGCCAGCAGGAGGGCAAGTTCAGTACATGTGCCGCTACGCAGTACACTCCTTTGCACGTCCTCTGAAGTGCTGCCCGGGATGTGCACTAGGAGACATGTCTCCTTCCTGCCCCCAGTCAACTATGCCAAGAATCAGCTCCACCGGTGGACTCTAAGCACCCCAGTCTGACAATTGCCTTATGAGTTTCAAAGCGTTCATCAGTAGAGAAGCTAGGCTTAAAGGGGTTGTCTCACTACAAGGATTGCTTTTTAAGTTAAACAAGTCACTTTGCAATATGTGCCCATTAACCGTGTCCTACCTCTTCTGAGATATCCCCTTTTGTATGGGCTGCATCAGCTCCTCAGGTTGCTATAGCTACAGACCTGTTTGATCTGTCATGATAGGCTGCCAGCACTGGTTGCTATAGCTACAGACCTGGCTTCTACTGCAGCCTAGTGGAAGCCAGTAAACAGGCCCCCGAATTCAAAATGAAGCCAAGAAAACAGAAGTGAGGTGAAATGAATCAGTGTAGTGAGACAACCCCTTTAAACTCCTTATCTCCCTCCGTTCATCCACATTTTCTCCAACCTTGGTTGAACTTGATGGACATATGTCTTTTTCAACCATACTATGTAATGCTGGCTACACCCAGATTAACATACAGGGACGTCATGGAGGACATCATACTAGAGGAAACATCTCCTGCTTTGGAGGACTGGACTGCTGGCAGCCTGAGACGTGGTCATATTGGCATCAGTGATTCCATTTGGAGCCTTCATTGCAGATTCTGGACTGTAGAACGCTGCTCTATTATTCCATTGAAACAAAGGACATCATCACGGACCTCATTGTAGTCTATGGCAGTGTTCCTCAACTTCAGTCCTCAAGGCCCAACAATGGGTCATGTGTTCAGGATCTCCCACAGAATGCACTGACAATAATTAAACCACCTATGCAATACTAAGGAAAGCCAGAAAACATGGCCTGTTGGTGGACCCTGAGGACTGGAGTTGGGGACCTCTGGTCTATAGGGTCCATTGGGCACCATTGGGGTCTGTCATGATGGAGGCTTCTCATGGAACCTCTGACGCAGATGAGAACACGACCGATGGGTTATACGTGACGATGTATCCTGTGTAGGGACAGTGTCATCAGAACAACAAGTTACAATGCAGCAAGTAGTTGGTTTGGTCCAGTTTATGTCTGGTGTTTCATTCTGATCATTAAAGGGGTTGTCCCCGCTCAGACACTGATGGCGTATCCCACCTCTGTGACCCGCAGCTATCTTCAGATTGAGCCCTGGAACCTCTCTGTTTAGGACGGGTGGTGAGGACTCTCCCTGTGAAATCAATGGGAGTTTCGAGTACAGCGGAGTGTGCTGCACCTATAACCTAAAACATGTCCTAGCAATAGACCATCAATGTCTGAAGTGGTACCATCCCTTTAAGGAGTCTTATAATCATGAGGTGTCGTCCAATATCTTCTTTATTAACCATATATACTTATTTTATTTCATATTTTATTTTAGATTTATTTTCTGATTTTTATTTATGTTTCACATTATTTATTCACACAGAGTCGAGTCACATTATTATGACCACTTCCTACTTTTAATAGCGCAGGTGGGTATATAAAGTGTGTGATAGGCTGGCTGCACATTTTCTTAATTGCTGTCATGGGTAGAAGGGGAATTGTCGGGTTTTTTGGGGGTTTTTTTT